>JAASAO010000453.1:0-81514 GCA_017311375.1 Mytilus coruscus | reverse complement strand
AATAATCAAAGACTCAAATTTCTTTCTACATTTTATTAAAAATATGGACGGATCATGTGTTTAACACACCTGAGCAATGTATGATTTATAAAAATCTTCTAACAAATATTCATACAAATATTGATATGAACGTTAATATAAGAATGTCAAAATAACATGTAATAGCAAACAGGTCTATCACAATAAAAATTATGGCATGTCATTTATGGAAATAAATAAAAGTTATAAATAACAAAACAATTGTGCGTATGTATAAAATGTAAAACTTTTTAATTAATGAGTAAAAAAATACATAACACTATCAATGCAAAAAGACCTATAGTATGTATTTGACTGATGTACAAATTGGTAATCAAAAGACATGAACGAGATAACTGGAAAATTTAACCTTGTTTTACTGTACATGTATATTGGTACTGTTCTTTTTTTGATGAAGTAGAATATTTCATACCATCAAAATATTGTATAGGTTGCTATTAAATGCATCTGTCTGGAATCCAACCCATATACCTGTGAATTCACAAATTATTGTGAGGTTATTATTAATGCAAACAATTCAGGTTTCATAATAATAACAACTATCATTCATTATATCAGAAGTGAATTTCCTTCACAAATTTGTCTAAATTTTGAATTGAAAAAAATGGATTCACAAATGTACAAACGAATACGTGTTGAAAAAGTGAGAAAAAAATGTGTCATACAGAAATAGGACGGAATGTAGGAATTAGTCATATTTGAATTGTATCACAGTGAATTTAACAGCATTATAAAAATATTACTACTGAAGGAATTTCATCTAAACAAATCAACTGATACCCTATTGAGCCACTGTTATAAAAATCATAAACAGCAATACATATAAATATTTCAAGTATTCTTATGTTTTATAAATGAAGTGGGAGACTTAAAATGAATATTGCCTACTCTTGACTAATACATTAAATAACATGTAGCTAATAACTAATAAAGGTAAGTAGATTTCTGTCTACCATAAAGTCAGAATATTTGTGTATTGGATTTTCAATTCTATAGGAAAATTTCAGCAGTTTTAGCAGTTCAAAATATTTATTTAAATATATCTAATCAATTTTCTAAACGTTTCAGACATAATGCAAATTTGTTATTCTGCTTTCATTATTTTACTCAGTTTTAAGTAGTTTTAAATTTACTACTTGTTAAAGATTAGTGATACTTGAAGCCTTTAAACAAACCATTTAGGAAAAATTTAAACTACTTTTAATGCTTTATAGGACAACTTAAGATCATTGCTAAATTACAAAAATGCATTGAATGTGAGATAAACTTTCAAAATGGCGACACCAAATTACTAAGTGTTGTGATTAAAAACATATTGGATCTAATTGAGTAAAATATATTTAACACAAAATATCGACGATAGAAATGATATCAGTAATTTTCATCTGTGACTGACTATGGATGAAAATAAATTGTGATACTGTGGATTTACTATTGCACATGGGTTCCTTTTTCTCATGAGTATTTGTGAACCATGAATTCACATTTTCAACAAAATACAAATGTGCTACACGCTTATATGCAGAATTATATAATGATATAAAACCATAATTTTACCTGTATCCACGAATATTGGTACGTATGAAAATAAAAGAGTCCATATTAAAATTTCTCAAACTTTTGCTGCATACCAGTAATAACTGATGTATTTTAGAATATTGGATATAAACAATGACAAACATATTGAAAACAAGCAAACCAGCCAAAATCAAATTATTTAGTTATATGTTTTACACACGGCACTGATATGCATAAAAAGCTAGAACTATTTTGAATATAAACCTCGAACCCAAGGTATAATTGGAATATTCTCTTCTTATATAAAGAATAATACATTCACAAGAAATTTAAAAATGTCTATTTACACAAAGTATACACACAAACAATATCTGTTATAAATGTTAGTAATCTGACACACAAAATGATAAAAATTGTCACCAGCTTTGTTTAAAAATTCATACAAAACCCTCACCCCTAAAAAATAATAATTTGTAAACAATTTTCAGATCATTTCTACTAACCGATTACTATAAGTGACATACAAAAATGTACAGGTGAATTTAATACACTATTTAAAACAAATTGATTCAAGTATCAAAATTAATGATTAAAAGTTTCAGTTTTACATCAAAATAATAATTCAACTGACTTAACAAGGGCAGATCCAGGGTCTGAGAAAAGAGTGTGTAAATGTCAAAAATGGTAATAAAATATTTGACAATTTTAAGAGAAAAAATATTTTAAGGGTTTACCCAATAAGCCAAACGTTGGAATCCGCGACTGTGCCAAAATCTTTGGATCACAGCCGTTTCTGAATAAAAGGGTAAAAAGTTAAAAAAAAAACTTTGATGGCAATACATTTGACAAAGATTAAATGTATATTAATACAATGAAAGAGATATGTGATAATTGCAAATGAGACACAAATCTCTGAAGTCAACATATGGCATCCAACAATAAAAATGTCCTTGGTATATACTATGTTCCCCCTTTACAATGAATGCAATTCATAACTGGTTTGACTTACAAGATTTTAAAATTATACCAAAATTTAACACATTTCCCGATTATAAAATTTCTCCAATTCAAACAAGTTTTTCCAATAGATGATTGGAGGCAAAGTTAAGTAACTGAATAATAAGTACCTTAGACCTAGACTTTTTCATTTATAATACAAAAATGTGTCCGTAGTAAACCATCCTCTCTAGCACTATTCTGTCAATGTTCAGATACACGTGAAATTGGCACAAAATTATAAAAATTTGACATCAATTTGACATCATAATGAACATTTGAAGTATATATTGGAATATTAAAATTTCTTAGGCTACTACACATGTCTCTTAGAAAGGATCATTTAATATTCACATAATAGAGGATCTGGATATGGGAGATTATATATTTTTTTCTCTTTTCATTGTAAATTTTGCCCATTATTCTCTAATCTGTATTTTTGTCGACAATATTTTTGTAGTATTGGCCCATTATTTTATATTCAGTACCCCGACTTTTATAACATATATCTGTTATTCATAACTTTTCAAATTTCTATTTGTATGAAAACTGTTACAACAACATCGTCTTTTATTATATTTGCTCAAAATTAAAGTAAATTTTCTAAATACATGTCCATATTAAAATCACCAATAATAAAATGGGGATAAATAGCTATTAAAACATCCAATTTATTGTGAACCACTTTGACCATTACAAAATGATTGTAACTGATTGTAACATCATTATGACCATACTTGGATACTATCACAGATAAAAGTTTGGCACCATTAATTAGAGTCACTGTCATTTGTATGCGACCTTTTCTTTCTCAACTTTTGGCGTATTTTTGAGCCTCTGTATTTTAGATCTTCTTCGGAGAAAGAATCTTGTGGTCGACTTCTACTCCTTCTTCTCCTTCTTTTCTTTTGACTTTATTAAAATTGTTCAAATCAGAACTATCATCGGAATCATATTGGATGTTCATACGCAACGATCTTGATGGTTTCTCATCATCACTATCAGAGTCCATTTTCGAATTTTTGTCGGCGATTTGCGTCTTGGAGAAATAGGTAATAAGGAAGGAGCCATCGCATACTCTCCATCCGATAGGTTTTCCTTCAATAAATCAGTAACTTTTTCTCTGCTTCTGGTTTCTGTATGTCTTTGTCTATATTTAGCAATTTTTCTTCGTCATCTTTAGCCTTAAACAATTTGTCTGAATCTTCTCTTGCCTTAAACAATTTGTCTGCATCGTTTTCAGCCTTTAACAATTTGTCTTCGTCATCTCTTGCCTTAAACAATTTGTCTTCGTCATCTTTAGCCTTCAAGAATTCGTCTTCATCATCTTTAGCCTTCAACAATTTGTCTTCATCATCTTTAGCCTTCTTCTTCTTTTTCTTCTTTCTGTGTTTCTTTTCTTTTTTGTTTTCCTCCTCTTTGTCTGTTGGCTAAATAACATTTATTGACAAGTGAATTAGGCGTTTGTACAAACAATCTATAAACCCATGGAAAGTGTACATTTTGGGTGGTTCAACATTATATTTTTTATCATGCTACTACCGATAGTGTCAATAAACATACAATTGAGAATGGAAAATGGGAACGTGTCAAAGAGACAACAACCCAATTAAAGAGCAGAAAACAGCTCAAGACCACTATTTGGTCTTCAACACAGCGAGAAAATTCATGCACCCGGAGACGGGCTTCAGACTACAAAATAGACAAGAGGCTCCTTGCCTGGGATAGGCGCAACATGCAGCGGGGTTAACATATTGTGTTAGACCTCTACTCTCCCCCTTTACCTCTAGCCAATGTAGAACAAACAAACACACAGAAATCTGCACAGTAAAACTCAGTTTAAAGGAAGTTCGAGTCCGACGTCAGAATAGAAAACAGAAGAAACTAAGCAAACTGATAATGATACATTAATTAACAAAGGACCCCAATAAAACTGATTGAAAGATTATGTCTTTATCATATGAAATAATGAATATAGATATATATATTTTTACTGTTATCAAGCCAGGAGTTTTACCTGCATAAGTAACACATAATTGCTTGTGGATGTTAATTCCATTTTGCAGGAGTTGCATGAAAATATCATTGTTTATCTAAACTTTATAGGTAAATGTAATGGTTTTTTCTTATAAAAGTTCTTGAAAAACATCAACACTGCTAATTTCTATATCCTCCTTTTTCTGCATGATATAATTGACCACTGGACGTTAAAGAAGCAACAATAAAAATTGATATGTTAAAAACTTCTTTGAACATGTTGAAAGTGAGTTATTTTAATTTGTTATGAAAGTTAGGTTACTTTTCTCCTAGCTTAAACCAACTCACCTCATTTTGGCTATTAATAGATGTTGTTTTACCAAGATACCATCCCTTGAACATAACACTTTTTTTACTGTTAAGAAGTACTAGTATCTTAATATTTCTGGTGAAATAACATTAATATATGAAATGACATATTAACAGTGGTCTAACTTATCACAAAACTTATATTACAAATTATTACCACAGTCTCCTTTATATATCCTTTTTTGGATATCTGTCTGTGAAGAGTAGCCTCCCCTGCTGTGTTTGGTCTGTCAAATCCTGCCTTGGAAGTTTCTCGGTCTACTGTTGCTGAATCATCATCTAAAAGTTCCTCTTTTATCATCTTATACAACTCATCAATTCTGTAAAAAAAAACAATAAAATTTAATATCACATAGTTCTTACACAAAAGTCCTCTTTTCCTCAAATTTATTCACCGGATTAATACTTACATGAGCAACACGACAGGTGCCACATCTTGAGCAGGATCTTCTTACCTTTCTAGAGCACATGAAATCCACCTCGGTTTTTGTTTGGGTTCGCGAAGTCCTTAGTTCCTATATTGTGGTATGTGTACATTGTTTGTGTTTTTATTTTTGCCATGGCATTGTCAGTGTGTTTTTGAATTCTGAGTTTGACTATCCAGTTGGTATCTGTGGCCTCTCTTTTAATTTACATCAGTTAACCAGCTTCCAAACCAACCAAAAAGGTAAATAATTAATTTGAATTTCAACTTAAAATTCTTTACTGGTTGTTTAGAAATAAAAATATTATAATTTAGTCTCAAAATCCTACATCTCCTTCACATTTCTTACTGATTAAATCTACAGTTAATTCTTTCATTTATTACATTCTCTGTATGTGATTTTAAGCCAGTGGCTTAAAGCAACGTCATTTTGACTATAGTTATGTTATTGACAATCAAACCACATCTCCTTATTTTCATAAGAAAATAAACAACATTTCCGAATATTTCAAAAATCATCTAGTTGGATGGCAGACAGCAAAGTTTTATGTATAATATCAAACAAAACACAACAGGAAGTTTGGTCTACTTACCTTTTCTGCATACTAAGGTTACTTATTTCTGTAGAACTTTTAGCATCAGCTTTCTTTTTCCTCAAGTAGTTAGATAATTGTTCTTTCTCAAACAGCTGTAAATATTCTAAATGGCGAGAACCATATTGGCGACCTGAAAATAAAATGGGTAACAATTTAAACGCTGATATAACTGTCTCCGTAAGACCAGTATGAGTTTCTTTAATCACTTGGTGTCTGTTGTCTGTTTTCTGTTGCAAAAATATTCTCTTCATAAACTTCCAGGTTAATTGCAATCAAAATTGTCGACCGTTATACTTAGAGAATACAGAATATAGATTGTGTTATATTTTGATAACTGTGATAGGCAAGACAACTCAGTCCAGGACAAAACAACGATATGAATAGCAAGATCTATCTGATCCATGTTTGCTAAGATTCAAAGGGGAAATATGTAGCTTTATCATAAAAATGAACACTGTAAACGATGATAAATATGTCGATAAAAAATCTCCGGTTTTTCAGCCGAAACTTCAGCTGAAAATTTTCAAATCTCCAGTTGTGACTTGACAACTCTGTCACAATCTGATTGTCACAGAGTAAATTCACTTAAATGAAAAAGTAAACCAATTTTTGCCATCTTGGACATCAGAACTATAAAATCAAGAGAGAAAGGATAAAAATTAAAATGTATGAGCAAGACAAGTAAGTCTACAAATAAATTAAAAATAGCAAAAAAAGCCAGACAAGCTCCTAAATGGGTTTATTCCCGAAATAAATGATTTTTACAATTTTGGGGAGTTTTTAGCTATTATCATGAAAACTGCAATAGATGATTTTAACCATTTTTCCTATTTTTTTAACCTAATATTTTGAAAAGTATAATAAAAACTTATACAGCAAAAAAGAGCAGTAACACAACATCTTCAAATAAGTCTCTTGAAACAAAATTATTATTAAGAGAATATTATAGCCCATATATTCAACACCAACATTCATGTTGCATAATAAGCATTATATGAATTTGATGCAAAAATGCCTGGTGACCAATACTCAGTCAGGATTTGTAGTGCCTCTAATTAAAGACAAACTGGGAAATATTACTGATATAAAGATGTATATATTGTTGAAGGCCGTACGGTGACCTATAATTGTTAATTTCTGTGTCATTTGGTGTCTTGTGGAGAGTTGTCTCATTAGCAATCATACCACATCTTCTTTTTTATATGAAACAAAACTTTTTTTGAACCCAGAAAACAAAAATTACAACCTACTATCAAAGAATCACCATATAAATCATTTTGTTGATTTGTCCGATTAAGTATGCTTTCTTGAACATTCACCATAATCTCATGTTTCAATCTGAACTATGAAACATACTTTGATATTAGGGAATCAGTTATACCAAAGACCATTATTTAAAAAAAGAAACAGATATACTTAATCCAATATCACAGCAGACACCTGCTGTAAGTAGAATTTGGACAAACCATATTAAAGACCTCATGTTGATATTTTTTTAGGACCCTGATAAATTTTTTCAAAGTAATTTTTTTTTTAATTTTGGAAATTATTTTAAATTAAGAAAAATATCTCTATTATGCAAAGCTCTGGTTCCTTGCCTGACTTTTGTTATTATCTTTTTTTTCATTTTTGGTTTATACGCTCTTCATATTTTTAATATACTTTGGTTTTTCAGATATTTGGGCCTCGAAATCACTTAAGAGACATTCATTGTCTAAATGTGCATCTGATGAAGAAAACCTGATACCGTTTAACTTATTCAGAAATCATTGCATGCATTTATTATTGAAATTTCCAAATGACAGACCAAAATATAAGAATAAATATTGCAATCACAGAAGAAGAAGTTGCATACAAATATATATGTCAGATGTCAGAATGCGAGTTCTTACTATTGCAATACTCACCCAGTCGTATTACTCGGAATGATAAAAACCTATCAATAATTTCTGAATTCAAAGCATTTCTAATGTATTTTTATAAATGATTGTAATTGAGCAGACTTATGCTGCAAATGTTATCTCATAACACATTTAAGTTTAAGGTAATTAAATAAAACTCCTTATAGTATAATTAAAAAGTAAATTAACCAAAATACCGAACTTTGAGGAAAATTCAAAACGGAAAAAAATTTAGATTGTCAATTTCCCCACCTTAGTAGCAATATACCAACTTCACCTGCATATGGGATATACATTTCCCAACTTATTCGGTATGCAAGAGCTTGCAGCTCCTACTCAGACTTTGTAAAACGTCACCAGTGTCTGAGCAGAAAGTTGATGAACCAGGGTATGCCAAAGAACGTCTCGCCCTTTTTCTACAAAAGTTCATCGGAAGGTACCAAGAACTTGTTGATAAATATTCCGTATCAACTTCACAAATAATACAAAATGGTCTTGAAGTATAGATTCTGCGTCCTGACGCTGTTTATCATCTTAATAACTTGTTAAAGTGTTCTTTATTTGTCTTTATTAATATTACTTTTACTGTTTGATCTGGTGATATACATTTGACGTGGCTCTGTACTTATGCATCCCGTCATTGTGTTGTTTGTATTATTTTTCATTTTTACTTGTGTGCTTTGTCCGTGTGACTTTTATGTTTCTTTGATACATACGACGTGTCTCTGTACTTTAAGCATCCCGCCATTGTGTTATTGTTATATTATAATTTTGCATATTTTGAACGACAAAATTATTTTATATCTCTACCTGTGTGACGTTTTCATTCTGACGTCAAACACGCGATTCTACGCCAGAGTTAACGTTAAAATTACGATTCGGTCCCAGAGCTTAAAATCCTCGATCCTTTATTGGTTGATTTGGCATACATAAATAAAATACAAAATAAGTAAGCAATGAACGATGTTGTTAAATGTGATATATGCTTTTTGTGCTTTTTTAATATTTGTTAGTTTTGTTGTGATTTAGATTGTGACACGATGTTGACTGCTGTACTCCTATTTTGATCTTTTTTACCTTTTATGTATGTTTGTTTTATTCACGCATCGTTGTCAATATCATGGAATTTGATGCAACTGTCATACAAGTGAGAGGTTTAGCGCTATAAAATCACATTCAATCCATCATTTTCTACATAAGAAAATGCATGCACCAAGTCAGGAATATGACAGTTGTTCCATTCGTTTGATGTGTTCGTGCTTTTGATTTTGCCATTAAATAAGGGACCTTCACTTTTGAATTTTCCTCGGAGTTCAGTAGTTTTGTGATTTAACTTTTCCCTAATCAAATGGCAAATCAAAAGCTCAAACACATAAAACGCATGGATAACAACTGTCATCTCAAACGATCGGTAATATAACCGTCCTTTTTCAGACTGTATATAATGCAGAATTGTGAAAAATTGATTCATGAAAAATAAATATAATATGAAAGCACTCAACATTGGCAAACTGTGTTAGTTGTATTCATTTCTATGGCAGTAACATATTTATGTTAATAAGCTTAAAGTATTGAAATATTTCTAGTCTAGAATATTATTAACACTTTCAACAGACAGTGTAACAGTTTATGCACACTGGTACCATACAATATCAGCCGTGAATCACAGTGTCTAGCATTGTTATCAAACGGTATAAAAGAGATGCAAAATATACCAATGGGATATTCAAACTCATAAGTCGACATAACAACGACATGGCAAAAATAGATAAAAAAAAAATAACAGTATGCAAAACACAACATAGAAAATTAAAGACTGAGCAACACGCACCCTTCAAAAACCGTTGCCGATTTATCTCAGATGCTCCTGAGGGACAGCAGACAAACTCAATTAGTTATGTTTATCGTAGAAATTATTGTCTTTTAATTTAGACATTACTTTTACGCTTGATAGTCCTTACTTCTTGATAAGTTCTACTTTAATATTGTGACTAGTCTGAAAAGTTCTATTCTAATAATACAAAACAGTGATATAAGAATTAAAGAGTGACTGAGCAAGGCAGAATGAAAAGAATATAAATGTTACTATGTCAAAATTAGTAATACAATAGTAAAAGCCATATGCATATGCAGTCTGTAATTACTCAATATACGATTACTCACAAAAATCTGTAAGGAAGGAATACAATAGAAAAGATAACTCTCAATCTCAAGTATTTTGTTTTAGTACAAGTATTTTAAGAAGGTTAAAAAGGTTAGATGGAATGAAAGTCTCTGAAATTACAGAAAAAACATTATATAGCGGTTTTCTAAGAAAAGCAAACCAGTTGAATATTTCAAATTACAGCCATAAATATACCATTTTCCCGTTTTAAATGTATGTTAAAATATATCTGCCAACTTACAGTATTAATGGGAGTTGCCTTCCATGAGAGATGTTGACATTCATAGGAGTTAACAAGACATTCAAGAACATATAAACTCATTGAAACTCATGTTAATCTTCTTTTTATAAGCATTGTGAAAAGTGAACACTGTGAAGGAGTTCAAAATGCTTCATATTGTGTCAAGCAGCTGATTGAAAGTTCGAGACAGTACTTTTAAGATGACTTCCATCATTGTATGTTATAACATTATGATATTGTTTATAAGTTCAGATCAAACTTATTCAGTCGGATCAACATATTTCATGTCACAAAGTCATGGCATGCAATTTTGATGATGAAAATTAAATATGAATATGAAAATTAGGATAATGAACAAAGTAGCCAACACATGATATTATTTTCATATTACCAGAAACTAGCTTACCCTCTGAAAATTGAAAATGCATAGTAAGACTTATCCTAGCTTTTTACCAATAAAAATATAGCAACAATATACAATTTCTAATTGAGTAAATGCACAATATTGATAATGATTTATTTTTCATTTCCTCGTGTGTTTTAATTTTCAATTTAATCCATGAGTTGCAGTTATTTTCATATATACCATAGCCAAATATTTAACTAAGTTGACTTATGCATTTTATACTTAGTTTTATTTTTAAATTGGAAGGTTGGAAACCAAATGATATTTTTTTAGAGTTAATGGGATGGAAGACAAATAAAAATCTGTTACAAATGAAAATGAAAGTATGTTGTTTGCTACTGTTTGAGTGTTAGTTATATGCTTTGTTTATTTTGACAAAAGCTTGTGTTTAAAATGTCCGTAGCTTCTCTAATATTAAGCTTTATTGTTCCTATTGAAAAATAAAAAATAAAATGAAAATGGCTTATCATTAACTTCTGAAGTTATGACTATAAGCTCTTAGAAGACTAATATCAGTGTACTAAGTTTTATTAATCATTTCACATACTCATTCATCATGTTTTAGAACAACATTTGTTTTTAACTAATTGAACTTTTAGATCAAATGTTTTCTTATTGTTTTTAATGTTTGTGTAAACAATATCTTATTGTGAAAATAATAGCACTCATATAACAAATATGACAGTTTAAGAATATAAATGGGTTTAAGATTTAATGTTTTCTTATTGTGTTTTTTAAGTTCACATCATAAAGTACAGAAATAAATCAAAGGTACCCATAAGCTTGGACGTTCTATAATTTCCTACTTATTTTCTTTAATACACTGTATATAAATTCAAATGTTAATGGAAGAACAAACATGTAAAACGCTCAATTATTTTTTTCGTTGACATATCAGAAAACTGCTACATTGAAATTATTCACATCTATTCAGTATTGTTCCATTTTCTTTACATGATGCTATTCCAGGCACTTATGGGAGAGTTGGACAACACTTATTTTATACCAACCATCTATAATTTTTATTTTCATTTGTAACAGAATTGTAAATGATCCAATTCTTTTAACCCAAAGAAAAATAAAAGAAGAATGTGTCGGAGGATACGAATGCCCCCGCTCAAGCTTTGCAATTTTCCGAGTTAGAAAGAGGCATAACAAATAAGTGATTCAATGCACAAATACGAACTCTGTCTGCGTTTTTTAATTCTCAGCGTTGTGTGTGAGTTTCTTAATATTTGGACATCTAAAACGTAAGCAAGAATGCCGAAACGAAAATGGGACAGACGGAAGATGATCAAGGGTAACACTTTATTCCCTCGTTGACTACTGCAGGGGTATATAGTATCATGTAGTTTCTAACGTTTCAATATGTTTTTACCTGAATTAGCTCTGAGGTGAATTAAAGAACAGAATAAGAATTGAGTGTGTGATTTAAATAATTCATTTTTCGGTAACTGCGGTCTATTATTAACTGTACAGTATAAATACCTTTAGCTTTTCTGCAGCAGGAATGTCTGAAGATCCATTTGAAGATCAGATAGATGTGTATAAAAATACTGAGTGGTGGTACTAGGGCAGCCTTTGTATCAAATTCCATCACCAGCAAATACATCTGATACTTCCAAATTCTGTTAGAATTAACCTCCACTTCTTGGAATACATTACTGAAAGGTAGTAAAGTTTAAATCTTAAAACACGATCTTCTGGTACTTCTAAATTCTATAAGAATGAAGATTGTTGAAACCTTTATTTTCGATCATGGGTGCCAATTTTTGCGGATTGACGACAAATTGTATTTTCATGAATATTTAATTTTGTGGTTTAACCGAAGTCTGCCTACATGCCAATAGCAAATCTGTATTTCGTTGAACATAAAATTGCTGGTTCATGGCTTTAACAATGAAATCCACAAAAATTGCTATCTCATTATTAATAAAGAATCCAGAGTTTAACTGAAATGTAAATTGTATGAAAATGTAAGACTCTATCATGCCTATCTGACACAAATAGAATACTTTTTTCATGTGTATTACGTCCAGGCTGTGTCAGAATTAAATTATTCTTCATGGAAAACAGAACTGAACAGCTCTAAGAACTATAATAAATGTGTTTCCATCTCCTGGAATACATTACCGAAATGTAAACTACTACATTAAAGGGACTGGGATCACTCATGGGGGACATGATGATTTCAACTATATAAGAAACCACGTTGTAGAAATATGCTCCAGACCATGATTATGTGGACCATTTTTTATCATTCGTCAGTCCAGGTGAGCTAATAAAAAGAGAAGGGTGTCAAAATACAAGGAAAATCGCATTGGAACACAGATATTAGAGTGTTGTGACCTAATCAAACGGTCCTAGCTGTTAAAGAAATGGACCAGTAATTCTAATCATATCACCTCTTCTGTACATATTAAGAATGCCTGTGTACAATCAAATAGTAAAGATGCGAATGACATTTTCCTACAGATAACTAAATAGAGTTTTACCTGAAAATGGCTATCAGCAAGTTAAGCAATAGTACATTTCCAATCATCAAATAGGCTGCTAAGAATACAGGAACCAGCCAGTGAGGTTTTCTACAGTACGTATGATCAGGAACACCAGCAGTGATATTAATCGGATCAGTTATATTATCCCAATCAGCCATACCAGTCGAATTAGTCATATTATAAATGACTTGTATCATACAATCTTCGTCTTCTATAAATAAAACATAACCAATTATTTGTACAACTTTTAAAAAACATTTTCTTTGTCTTCATTACCGGTGAGTTTACTGCCTGGTGATGAGGTCTGTATATGATATGTCCAGGCAAAGTCTTTTTGGTTTGTGTCATGATGTGCCTTTAATTTTGTCATTCTATCAAGAAGAGCTTGCTGTTTCTACTCAACGATATAAACAAAGGTTTGAATTAACAGATAAGTCGACTGATCTCGTCCGGTCCTTTCGTCTTACACTGAAGGATTGTCGACTGTACAATATTTTCTGGAAAAAAATGTTATTAAAATCACAGCAGTCTGGGGTGCAGCACTTTTTAACAAACAGTATCATACACATGTAGCATGAATGAACTTTCTTGATATCACCTTTCAAATAGCGTTTACGTGAAATTTTGATAGGTTAAATTTTACATTTTGTGATAAGTTCTGACATTTACTTATAACAGAGGGTATCATGGAATTTTTATACAAAAGGTCGGAGGCACTCTGGTTTAACTTACTTTGTTTTAGTATCTTATGAAGTTCTGTACTACTGAAACTTAACATTGACTAATGACCAATGAATATGAGGCGAAATACAGCTGATATCTGCCACACAGAAATGTACATCTTACAATCATTCCATCAAACATATCTAGTTGACCTACTGCTTACAGTATTTTAAAAACAGACCTAATTATATAACTGTAATCGTAATCACTGATCCATGAAATGCGGTTGAAGTCAGTTGCACGCTGTCTAATGGACATGTAGAAGAAACCCATTTACCAAATATAGTTACCTGTTTACTCATATTAAATGAGAATTCCACATTTAAAGCAAAACCTATTTTTTTCAAGCAATTGCTGAACCATGAAAATGATTTCAAGGACGTTGACCATATTACAAATAAAAACTTCCAAACAAAAGGCATCTATATACAAAGTATGAAGCATTCAGGTCTTTTTCTTTCTAAAATATAAAGCTTAATACAAATTATTTACAACGCCGCTGCCAGATTGCTGTTCATTATGTCCCGCATTTTGCAGCCAGAACAAAAAACAAAGGAACATATTGAAAGAGAGAGCTCCTATATATGTTCTGATAATATGTATATCTACAGTATGATCATACAAAATAAACTACCTTCTATTTCGTCTAAGAACAGCTCTCCGTAAAACTGCCAGTATGGGAAGTATATAACATCTCTAAGGATCTTCCAATCAGATTGTCTCTGACGATACATTAATCCTTGACTCACTTCTCCATAAGCTACCAAGAATATAGTCAACACTAAGATAAACATCACTAATTCCAAAATCTGAAAAATGATAAAAAAAGAAAGAACTACTTCAATTTTTCTATTACTTGAAAATATAACTGTATAACGACAAATCCTAAAGTACTAAATTAAAAAATATAAACTGATTTTTAATTACAAAAATGCACTCACTAATATTTCAAGCCTCTATACTGATCATGGTTAAATTCTATGTTGAAAGTCTTTAAGATGAAGACCTTACTGCAGGTATCACAAAACAAAAACCAACTCAGGTTAGATGAAGTCCGTCAGACAGACATATTCCTAACAATCCTTCCATACATAAACTTCGTCACTTAAACATAATGTTGACATTATACACATTCACATCATGTTATAATATTATCTCATACATATGAGCTATTGCTTATAGTATCTGCGAAACTAACCTAATCACCAAACACTTAATATTGACCAGTGAAGCCTGAAAATGTTCACATAAAATCATTCTATATACCCAATATAGTTGACCTTTTGCTAATTGCTTCTTTTAAATGGACAAAAAACTGACCAATGGACCAATGAACCATGAACATGAACAGGCATCTGATAAATGGACACATCACTAAACATGCTAAAACTAAATTATTGTACCACCTGAAACAATTAGCTATATTTACAAATAATTTATTCAGCGGTCACTGGTGAATAAGCATGCCTATATTTTGCATTCCGTGCCATTTGTCTCGGAAAAAAACAAAGATACATATTTAAAACTATTTATATTTACTATTAATTTTAACTGCAACTTATTTATAATTAAGTAAATCAAAGCATGCTTGAATGTACTTTTAATTCATTATTATTTCGTGTGATACCAAGTATCGTGGATGTCATGGGCATCGGTAAACCAACACAAATTTAGTTGTCAACAGTACATATTTTCCAAAGCCTGGTATGCAGTAATTTGTAAACAGCACAGGATCAGATACATATATCCACAAACATACCATTTTTCTTTATCCAGAAAAAAATGGAACCCATGAAAACAAATGAATCATATTATTTCTATTTCTTTGTTTTTTTTTTCGCATATTTAATTGGTTTATTAGTCAACGCAGTCGGCAGATGTCACAGCATGCTTGGATAAACTATTTTTGTTGTTTTGTTAGTCACAAGAAGTTTGAATGGATTTGTTTTCAGTTTAGTTTGGCCTATCAGCATACCATTTTTTTAATCATCACCATTTTAGGTCCTAATCTACTGTTTACAGTATAAACTTCCAATACTCTTATGTAAAATACAACAGCATTGACACAAAATATGGATTTTGCCTCGTCGGCTTTAGTTCCTTCTAAATGCATTATAAATGCTATTATGGCTGAAAAGCAGTTTCCAATGTCTAGAAACTTGAGCAGTCCAAACCAGTCTCTGATGGTACCCTTTAGTGTAGGGGATGGAAATGCCAGACACTGAAACAAACAAAAATCATTTAATTAATATTATGTATAAAATATTAACTAGTTTTATCGGGTAACATGGTACCTGACATTCTTTCATGGAAAACATATATATAATCATCTGAACTCAATTCTTAACTAATTCAAAAATTAAATGCTATATGAATGTGTAGCCAATAGAAATATATTGTTCAATATTACCAAATATTATATCCTTTAAATGGGCATTTCTGAAGAACATTTGCTTTTAATGGTGGAAATGCATTGTTTCATCTTTTATAATTTATCACAAACAAACGTTTATAATTTGTTTTCTACCTTATGCTTTGAATTGTGGTTTGCAAGGAGGAACGATGCCTGATCTGAAATATTTTTCAACAAACAAATTATTCCTTCAATTCAGTTGACACACACTTACCATTTCTAAGTAATTATGTGTACTTAAGTATTACTCAGTCAACTTTGCAATTACTTGAGTTCTTATTTTACATAACTAACATCTATAATTAAAAAAAAAACAGTTTTATGTAGGATGACTTACTGTGTATACATTGTCTATAATAAATGTAGATATCCAAACAATACACACAACTTCTATGGGTGTAACATGAGCTGTCCGAAACTCCACTAATACAAAATATGTAAATAGCATCAGAAACATCAAATACATCAACTAAAAACAAATACAAAATATGTATATAACAACTCAAACATCAAAACATTACCTGAAAAATAAAATGCAAAATATGCAAAAATAATCAGAAACATCAAATACATATCTAAAACTGAAAACCAATATAAAATACTGTGTTTGTTCTTGTATAATAGACAGATTTTTATCCAAAATATGTAACTTATAGGAGGTGCGTATTATACACAACTGAAGACGTTTTTGTTTTTTT
Organism: Mytilus coruscus; assembly: GCA_017311375.1. Taxonomy (NCBI): domain Eukaryota; kingdom Metazoa; phylum Mollusca; class Bivalvia; order Mytilida; family Mytilidae; genus Mytilus; species Mytilus coruscus. The sequence continues at coordinate 64,551 of JAASAO010000453.1, read as the reverse complement.
TTTTTTTCTCATTTTTAAATTCAAGACGTTTTATTTTTACATCAACTGCTAAACAATTACAAAATATGTAAATAGAAACATAAACATCAACTAAAAACAGTTTACACAAAATATGTAAATAGAATCAGAAACATTTAAAAACGCATCAACTGAAAAACATATGCAAAATATTCACAAAACACCAGAAACAGAAAAATACATCAACTGAAATAGAAATACAAAAAATGTAGATAGAATCCGACACATCAAATACATGAACTGAAAAACATATGCAGAATAGATTAAAAACATTAAAAACATCAAAAACCTCTAATAATACCACATGAAAAGCATTCAAAGCAAACAAGAAATCCCACAAACTACAACTGAAATACCAATTTAAAATATTTCAAATTTAAATTAAACAGTAACATTTTATCTAGAAATAAATCTTTTGCACTTAATATGGCCAAGAGTAATTGTTTGAATGCATGCAAGTATGTTTACCAACTACTAGTATACAAAGACATATTGTTTTCCTTATGTTTTCAAATCAGTTATAATACAGTTATAATTAAACATATTCACATAGAATATCATGAATATGAATCTATTTTAACTTTGAAAATTGGAAGAATTGGGAATAATATTTAATACCTATACACCATCCCTTGTTGAAATCCTTGCATAAAAAGATGTTCCTTGAATTTTACATTAAGTATAACGAAAATCAACCAACATTTTTTACACGTCTGACAAAACTTTTTTTGAACCTATATATTAAGTATTTATCATAGTTCTGTTTGAATAATTTAACTAAAGGCTCTAAAGAGCCCGTGTGGCTTAACTTAGTTTATGGGCATATTCATTATAAGACTATCACAAACATTGTAGATGAAAACAGAATTCATGACAAAAATCTATTTTGTTGATCATGTATTGCTGATCATTTAGTGTGTTTAGTTTCTTTCTATCTATTTTCGTTTTTTGCTAAAAACCAAAAGAAAGTTAAAAAAAATCCTCGGATAAGGGCAATCGCTCCTATAAAGTGTTACAGTCTTCTAACTATATTGACAACATTTGACTTGTTAGTATATTTGACTTGCTGCTTCTGTTTGTGTATGAAAGTTTTTATTCATTTATTATAATTTGTCATATAAGGCAAAACGCCAAAAAATGGTGAAAGTCGTGATCAAATGGCACTGACTCAAAAAAGAGTCGTCGGACAATTTCTCCACTGTTGTCTTACTTGTAGATCATGCCATGCTGATTATTTTTACTTTTTTAAGTTTCTATCTATATATTATAATTTTTGAGATATAAGGCTAAAACGCAAGAAATTGATAAAAGTGTCATTAACGGGCATTAACTCTAAAAAGGTGTCGACTGGCAATTTCAACCAAGCAGACTTATTAGAAGATCATGGCTGATTTTTTTTTTTTTTTTTTTTTCTTGCATTTAAAGATTCTCTCTATCTACTATCGTTGACAAGATATAAGGCAAAAGAGAAAAAAAGAAAAAAATTGTCATTTTAGGGCAATTACTTCTTTATAACATGTACACGTCGTTTGACAGTTTTGACGTATATAGACAATTGGTAGAATTCAACTTTCTGAACATTTGTGCTTAGATCATATTTTCTGTATTTATAACGGTGTTTGAAATAATAGAAAAAAACTTGCATTTAACCCTATGTTCTATTTTTAGCCATATCGGCCATCTCGGTTGGCAAGCAGTGTCATCGGACACATTTTTGAAACAAAACACCCCAATGATGATAATGGCTAAGTTTGGTTAGATTTTTGTAAAAGTCAACAGAGGACATCGGACGAAAACGACGACGGACGACGACAGACAACGGACGCCAAGTGATGAAAAAATCTCACCTAGCTCTTTGGGTCTGGTGATCTAAAAATGAAAAAAATAAAATGGTATTGTATGATTGCTGATGAGACAACTCTCACTAGTGTACTGAAGACCAAATGACATTTAGGTCTTCATCAAAGAGTAAAACCCATGTCGCATAAAAATGCAAAACGATTCAAACGAGAACGCTAACGGCATGATTTATATACAAAACAATGATTGAAAAACAAGTATGATATACAGCAAAAAAAAAAAAAAAGACAACAACTGAATTACAGACTACTGACTTGAGACAGGAACATACAGAATGTGTCGTGGTTAAACTAATTTGTTGGTACCAAAACCTCCCCCTTACATGGGTTAGGGGTGTATTAGTACAGCATAAGAACAAACTATAATCAACATCCGCTTTAAAGGCAGTTACCTCAGGTTTTGTGATTTTATAGTCCAGATTGATTATAATTAAGCATATTCCTTTTCAGGAAAGGCTAACAATATCATATATCTAGATATTTTTCAAGTATTATGGCATGGACATTCAAATTTTATCGCATGAGTATATATGCACTAATATCTTCTTATTTAAATTAAAATTTAACCAGCAAGAAAGCAACGCAGAATTTACACTTGTCTCGACAGAGATGGGTATACAAATCTGTGTTTGAATAAGGTACTGCCAAACTTCTAAACCAAATCTTTGTTTCGATGGAAGAATTTAGTTTTAAAAGGTTTAAAGAAATGTGTGGTAATAAAATACCCTAGAAGAAGTAATATATAGATTACGTTCATTGAAATCCAAAACGCAAAACAGATACGGGCATAGCGAACAAGTTGATATTTATAAACACTGTAAAATGGTGCCAAAAGAACATCACCATCCATAAAAAAGGAAAGTTAACAATAAGGAATGACAAATTATCCCTTTTGTCATAAATTTTTGTGTAGAGTTACCTATGTTAAACTGCAATATCTAAATCTTAAAAAAGACTATCATTATCGATTACATTTGATTTATTTAAAGTAAACACCTTTGGGTAATTTTCGGTAGTATGTTAAGAAAATAATGGAGGTTTTTACAGTAAAAACATAAACTTACGGAATGGTAAGTAACTTTGCTATTGGTGAAGTAAGAAATGTCAGGAACTTATAAGCAGGTGAAATTCTATTTTCTCCAAGTTTGTCTATATCCAGGAGTGGTGTTGCTGCCAGGAAGGGGAACAAACTCACGACAAATACCTGTATAAAAAGTCAGATTGATAAATTGATTACATGAAAAACCTAAAAGTTACCAAAAACCACTTTAGCATAGATACAGTAAACGTAGATATTTTTTTGTGGGTTTTGTCTTTTCTGGTATTTCAATGGATACATTTTTTTCAATTTTAGCGTTAAATTTGTGCATCAACCATAGGTTGCCTTTTATACTCCACTCGTTCTATTTGATCAGTCAAATTGCGTTGCATGTTTATTTCTATGTCATATACAGTCACTGACCCGATATCACTATTTCTCATGAATATTTAAATAGTAGAGCCGGGACTATGTGTAATTATTCATGATGACCTGTTCAACCTGTCCTTGTTTCCAATGTTTACAACGAAGCGTGGAACGCCTCAAACTTATTTCTTTAACAATTGTTGGAAAAACATATTTCACTTGTGAATATTTTTGTTTAAAACCTATAAATCATTATGTTTTATGCTTATTATTGATATTTTAGTCCATACTCAAACGAATTAGTCCACCATCGATTGGTTTCAACAGGCAAATAAATGTACATTTCATTGTGTATATTTCTCCGCCAGATATGAGGCTTTCTTAAAGGCGGATTTATCACAATATTTAAATCAAACAAATAATAATAACACAATAAACAACGATTGAAAATGTTTTTTTTTTCTTGATTGCCGTATAAAGACAATAATTGTGTATTGACTTGACATATCAACGATATTAGGATTCGTCCCGAAACATGGAAAAAGCTCGGCAGATCCTTGCATTTCCCCGTTTCTAAGCCTCATTCTTATATCGTTGATATGTCAAGTCAATACACTATTATCGTCTATTTATACATAACTATAAATCCAGAAATTATTGTGATGTTTTTATCAATGCAAAAAATGGAACGGTATCAGGTTGATAATTATAAAACTTCGAATTTATAGTTTCAGTAGTGATTTTCCTTCATGAAACTTTTGCAATTACATTTATAAGATTTCATTTTTAAGCCAGGGGTCAACGATTCGAAATAATAAATTTCACACACTTATTTCCTGAATTGACAGTATATTATAAACCAGTCACTTAATACATATTTTATATAATCGTGAAATAACAAATCATCATGTTTATAATAGCAATACAGCAATGAAGTGATCCTACTTTTATTGTTTATAATGTTGTGTATTATATTTTTCAATATATTGCATTACGGATTCGATTTCCTAAAATATTGCTTTTCTGTAAATCAATTTTAACATGATATACTTACCTTCTGCCAGGATGACCCTATTCCCCTTTTCCATGTTGAACTAATAGAATTTTGGCAAACAACGGATGCTAAAAAAGTCTGCAAAAATAAAAAAAATGGGGCACGTGAATAAATGTCAAGTGGTGTCAATGGCTTTTACACAGTAACTTTAGAAAACAAAATTAACTGCTATCAGCAAAAACCATGGAAAGGTAGTGTCTGGTTAAGAAGGTAACACGTTGCACTATGAGCAGGAAATTACAATTTTAACCAATAAAAATGCACAGAGATTCCAAGGATCTTCAGTCGTTTACCTAAATCTAACATTCTATTGTGACGCATTTTTAGTTTGGGGCATGCCCCGTATGAAATTAATCATATATAAAGTTCTGTTCCCTTATCAATGTTTACCGTTATTTAAAGCGCTGTAGCTGCGATGTAAAGCTTATAACCAACTTGAAATTAGGAAATAAAACAAAAATATGTGCACCTCATTCATACTCTTTAGTTAAAATTCCTATGGTAGTGACCGATATAAATTTCTGATATTTCATATGCTAAATGTGCTAAACATGGATCGAATTAGAAAATTTTCTGTGCAATGTTTTTGTAGATGAATGTGTAAATCTAGCATATAACTGAAACTGTGGTTAAATATATGTACCATTTATGACATTTTGATTCTAGCAAACATTTCTTCACTTAGATTATGAAAATATGTGTAATATTCTATGAAAATACCTCCTGAATGCGTGGTAAATTAACAGTTATTGAAAGATCGACTGTCTGAAAATCAATTCCTTAAAACTTCATTCACCTATTAGTAAGTGCTTCTTGAAGGGGAAAGGAAGTGGCGGAATAGATCGCTTTGGAATATTTCATTACCATTTTTTACGATCCATTGAAATTGAATTAGACCTGAACGAGGAATACATATGATATTATAAGAATGATAAATGTAACATATACAAACTAAGATATGAACAATTGTAGTATTAAATTCCGTATACAATTCGCTGTACTGAGAATCAAGAATGCAGTGACATTCATTATATGCAATTATATATTACTAAATACAAAAAAAGCATTTGATAAGTCGCATCAAATAGGGTACCATTCTAATCAATCAAGAGTATTATAACAAGTCAAATGTATCGTACATGACATGCATATGGAATTCGAATAATGACACGTACCAAACTGAAACTCAATCTGTGTTCAGTAGTTCCCTCATGTTCAAAACATCGATTTTTTAGGTGCAAATGTGTCGAGCAAGATCTTCTTAACCTTCCGAAGTACCTGCGATCCTCCCTGTTTTAGGGGTTTGTTTATCTCATTCCCTTGTTGGTATGATGGATGTCGTAGAAACAATGGCATTAGGGGGCAGAATGCCATTGATTAATTATTATGTTGGAAGGGTATTAAAGTTCAAAATGTTCTATGGATAACGGATATAGCACCTACATTCTAACGTGTTTGTGGTACCTTAATTTCATGGGCATTCTGTCCTCGTGAGACACTTTATTTTATGGAATAGCCATGATGTGTTTCAAAGACTGTTGTTTTTTTTTTTGATGTTTTTGCCATGGCATTGTCTGTTTGTCTTCGAAATATGAGTTTGGATATTCTTAAGTTATCTTTTGTCTCACTTTTAGTGATGAAATACTTTACATTTTTGCAATCTTGCAATCTTGCAGTATGATCATATGATTATCCAAACTTGTACAAGCAAACGACATGGTTATTTCTCTTACTTGATTGTCAGCAGAGGCTGCCATCTGCATACTTGTCATATTACTCCACGTTGGGGATCTCCTCTCAGCAATCATCATGGCTTTGGTAGGATCTCTTGAATGACATTCGTCTAGTACGACTGATGCTAATTCATCAAACTCTCTATGAGAAAATATATAGATGTATTCATAAGTGACACAGCTTATAGATAACATAACAAAGGCAAGAAATCATTGATGAGTATGTTGTTGCGTATGTTTTGCTGTGAAAAAGATATATATATACTACATGTTCAAAACAACTAGAGAAGAATTAATGTCAATCAAAATCTGACCAGACACCTTTCAAAAATCTGGATCCAACATAAAATGTGCCCTGTGGTTCTAGAAAAGAAATACCGCCCTCATAATATGACACCTAATTCTAGATATAGAAATAACTCCCTCAAATATGACCTTTAATTCTAGAATAGAAAAACCCCCGCAAAACATGACCCATAATTCTAGAAAAGACAAACATTCCCGGAAACATGACAAATTATTCTTTAAAAAAATAATCTTACCAAACAAATTGTAATTGTAGTCCTAAACCCAAAACAGTAACATACATGTAACACAGGACATGCACATCGACAGACAAAACAAACAGAATAACAGACAAATAGAAACTATTACCGTTAAACTTAACGCATGCACTAACTATGACAGGCAGGTTTAAAATGTTTCAATTTTATCAACCGTTTAGGTACAACTGACTCTTACTGAAATTTTGGTTTTGTTTATATCATGCAGAAAATGTCAAATCTCTATAGCTTTTTCGATACTACTTGTAAAAGGGTCTAGATTGGGTTTACAGAATAGATAAAAATGGAGAAAAAAGACCAGAAAAAGGGAAAAAAATAGTAGAGAGTAATGAGGTGTTAAAATATTCAGAATAGAGAACAAGAGGCTCTCGAGAGCCTGAATCGCTCACCTGTAATTTTTTGCTAAATTTTTCATGAATGATTAAATTTGCTTTTCAATATATATACTGTTGAAAGTTTATCTTTATCTATAACCATATTCAAAATAATAACCAAAAACTGCAAAATTTCCTTAAAATCATCAATTCAGGGAAAATAACTTAAAAATCAGATACCAGATTTGGCTGATAATTTCAGGTTAGGTAGATCTTAACCTAATAAATACTTTAACTTCTTGTCTTATTTGCCACATTTTTGCGCCTGTCCCAAGTCCGGAGCCTCTGCCCTTTGTTAGTCTTGTTTGATTTTTAATTTTAGTTTCTTGTGTATATTTCGGACTTTAGTATGACGTCCATTATCACTGAACTAGTATACATTTTTGCTTAGGGGCCAGCTGAAGCAAGCCTCCGGGTGCGGGAGTTTCTCGCTGCATTGAAGACCCATTGGTGGCCTTCGTCTGTTGTCTCTTTGACACATTCGCCTTTTCCATTCTCAATTTTATCTAAATGCTTTAATTCTTAGATATAAGTCAAAAACTGCATTTTACCCTATATATAAAAAAAAGATGTGGTAAGATTTCCAATGAGACAACTGTCCACAAGAGACCAAAATGACACAGAAATTAACAACTATACTATGTTCTTTTTTTAGCCATGGCGGCCATGTTTTCTGAGAATCATTCCTCTTAAGTTTGGTTTAATTTGCTTCAGGCAGTTTTAGATGAAAAGATTTTTTAAAGTTAGAAAACATGATAAACAAAGTGTGTAAAATTATCCTTAAAGGGCAATAACTCCTCAAGGGTCAATTGACAATTTTGGTAGTTTAACCTTTGTGTAGATCTTACAATGCTGAACATTATTGTTGCTTATAGTTTATCTATATCTATAATAATATTCAAGATAATAACCAAAAACTGCAAAATTTCCTTAAAATAACCATTTAGTGGCAGCAAACCAACAATTGGTTGTTCGATTCGTCTGAAAGATCTTGTCCTATTGAACATGTTTACCTCATGTCAGATTTGCTTAAAATGGTTAAGTTCTTGAGATATAGGCCACAAACTGCATTTGACCCCTATGTTCTATTTTTAGCCATGGTGGCCATGTTTGTTGATGGATCAAAACGCCGGATACAATTTATAAACTACATACCCTATGGAATATTCAGTTAAAGTCTGAAGGTATTTGGCCCAGTAGTTTCAGAGGAGAAGATTCTTGAAAAAGTTTACGCCGACGACCGGAGTCGACGACGACGACAGACGACTACGACCGAAGTTGACGACCGGCGACGACAGACGACGATGACAGACGACGACGACAGACGACGACGACGACGACGACAGACGACGACGACAGACGACAGACGACAGACGACGACGACGGACGTCAAGTGATGGCATAATCTCACATGGGGCTCTTCGGGCCCGGTGAGCTAATAATGGGACAAATAGCTAAAGAATAGAACAAAAAACGAAAGTACCCCATCGAGACCTCGTATTGGTATATAACTTTAAATTTTAACAACACAAGACTCTCTCTAAATACTTACTCTTTATATGCTAAGACTTTATTTTTGACAGACAACTCATTTCTGTGTATATATTTGGCTAAGGAGAAATGTATTCTGGAAGCTGCTACTGTACTTGTCACTGGTTCACTTCCCATCTTTAATGCAAAGTTGGCCATCTGCTGTCTGAAAATAGTGCATCCATGTAAATTTTGATATTCACTACACCAAAAAAACATAGATTTACCTTTTTTGACATGAGTATGTTGATATTCAGCTTATTACATGTTTTTGGTAGGAAAAGACATCTTGCTTTCTTATAATTATCCATTGCCAAATACTTCATGAGTCTTTCAGGACGAGGCGTCTAACAGGACAGTTGTATGATTTAAATAATACTAGTAATGGCTTTGTGACATCTTTCAAATAAATCTTACATTCATCATAAATATCTTCCCTTTAACTGACTTTAACATGTAAACAGTAATATTCGTTCGAAGTCAATTGACCATTTCTGAGAGGGTGAGGCCAACAATCTTTATATTTCAATACCTAACTCTTTAAGCGTTTGTAAACTTCATGGGTCAACGATTAATTTGCACTTAATATCGTCGCTTCCTACACACCATTTGAACGGGGACATGTTTGTGCATTTCACCTATTGGCCAAATATTGTTAATTCAGAAACAACTGTAACGTCTTTATTGATTCAAAAAATGCAACAGAATCAGGTTTTCAATCATAAAAACTTACAAACATATCTTCTCAAGTGATTTTCCTATGATAAAAGTTATGTAATCGCTTTAATTGCATTTTGACTATTGCCAGTGGTCAGCGTTTAATAATAAAGAATAAAATCAATTGCAATCATGTCTAAGTTTACAGTAACGTGAAAATAACCCCTACACTACAATTCCGATGATTACAGTGATTGATCCACCTTATTATAAAGGCCAAAAATATCAGAAAGTGTTGATATGGATATTTAAACGGTCCTGTTTGACGGTTTATACATCTTTACTACTAACCTAAGTAGTAGTGCTGACCATATGAGCAGTTGTTTGTATGGATATTTAAAGTGTTTAAGTTCATTCTTATTTCTTTCATTATCATTAGCATTATCATTAGCATTATCATCAATATCTTCGTCTTCTTCCATGTCATAATCAAACTTGTCCATTAACGAAACCACAATGACAGACAATTTTTCCATGTCCATTTCTTTATGCTCGCCCATGCCAAGTTTAGTAATTAACTTTTTTAAAGGCATGTTGTTTATATCTATTTCGTTCAATGCCTAAAAATGATAAATTACAAATTTATGTTTAATTTAAATTACTAAACACCTTTTAAAAGAAAACTATTCATATAGTACCATATAAAAAAATGGCCATTTGGTTAGAATATCTTGAAATACTGCCCTGCAATTTCAAGACACATTTAATGCCAGTTATCTACTATTCAAAATTTAATTACTAAACATATTTTAAAAGAAAACTATTCATAGTGTACCATATAAAAAAATGGCCATTCGTTTAGAATATCTTGAAATATTGCCACCCTGCAATTTAAAGACACATTTAGCCAGTTATCTACTATTCAAAATTTACTGGCAGAAACATCGAAGAAGTTGTCTGAAAGATAAAACAGTGCTTATATTTTACAACTCATTACTATAATGCTGCTGACAAAATATGAAGTTATTATGTTCAGTAGTACATGAGAAAACTTATTTTGGTGAACTATATAATCACATACCAATATATCAAACACAAAACAAAATGGCACATGCCAAACAAAGTATTCTATGGATATTTGTTTCTAAGATCATGTTAATTTTACTTTTCATATACACCTTTTCTGTTAGTAAGTTAAATTAATTTTATTATCAGAATGAAATATTACCAAGTCATAAAGTTTTAACAATCTTTTGCTGGTGAGAAATTCTCTCATCACGACTCCTTGGTTCAGAATTATTTTTACAAATTTTACATTATCACTTAATATGGCTGTCTCCATCGTCTCATCAAAACTTCCTATAAGATAGTAACATAAAATGTAACAAGTTGACATTAAAGCATGATTAAAACTATATACGCATTGTGATACAATCATGAGTGAGCCATTATACAGACAAAACTAACGTAATTCACTGTCAATGCTGACTGTCAAATTAATTGACGTTAACAGGCATCTTAAAAACTGTCATTTTGTTTTTGTCACAGAGTAATTATTAATGAACTTATTATAAATCATATTTGTCTATAAGATCAGTTGTATAAATATGTGACCCATTGGATACAGTAGCATTAAGCTTTACAAAGAGCACTATTTATATTTAATTCAAAGATACAACTAATGGTATCCAAATCACATAATTCAAACTGGGATGCGTCGGACATCTGACGGATACACCCGCTATATAAAAAATTGGAAGTTTAAATGCATCAACTTGATCAAGATCTGTTGAAAATGTTAAAAAATTATTATTCATAAGTTTGGTAGCAGATAGATGTGTTATTTTCTTTATTTCTTTACTAAGTTAGTAGATGGCTATTTATAATAAATTACTATGTTAAGTATTTTCTTATATAATCAATTTCTATTTCCATTTTATTTGTATCACTAAGCTCTAATTATTTTTAGAACGAAGGTTTGTTAAAGTACACATAACCGATATGGCACAATCACTATCTCGGAATAATTTTGGGGATACTCAATGCGTTATAAGGGCAGCATGTGTAACACATTCCGTTTGGGCAATGTAATAATGGATGTACCCATTCTTTACTTGTCACAAAATTATTACCTGAGTTCTCAGGCAGCCCTGAATAATACGAGTAACAAGGCAGCCCTCTCGTCGGATGAACGAATCATTTGTTGGTCCATTTGACAGGTCTTTCTGATACATGTTTTTGTGTGCAAATGATTTTTTCACTCGAGGTTATCTGTCTCAGGTTGCAAAGTGAGCCCATACCCTCTAAGCATTGGCTGGGCCTGCGCTCAACATGTAGGTATATAATTTTTTAGAAGGTATTAAATATACTTGAGTTACCTATGTTTGACATGGGATGGGCCGGCGCTCAACATGCCACGCGTAGAGAGGTATAATATTTCGGAGTAACATGTGTTCTTCCAATTATGCTTTGAGCTCTTGTCAATACTCTCTATTAAAGGCTCTCTTTGCTATTAAGTTCACATTGTTTGAGGTTTCATTTAATACTCTACGAGTTATATTTCTGTTAGATGTATATTCAAGCGGCTCATAACTTTCTCCTTATGGTCTAAGTTATTTAAAGTCACAGTAATACATTTACACTCTATCGTCTACTGCAGTTGCAGCGATAGATGCTCGAATAATGTGAATTTAATTTATTTATTGAGATATGTATTTTATTTATATTTTAAATAGATATCAATCATAATCATGTTGCCCGTAACGCCAATTTTATATTTTTATATTTGTATTTTATTTATTGTGTTTTTAAGTTGCTATGTAAATATATTAAATATTTTTACTTTTTGATTTATTTTGATTTTTCCATTGGATCATTATTATTATTATTATTATTATTATTACTATTATTTTATTATTATTATTATTATTATTATTATTATTATTATTATTATTATTATTATTATTATCTTAATTTAAGTTACTTCATCAGTCGTTATGGGTCTGTTTACATAACAGGTTTGATTAAAAGCGCTGAGATGCTTCTAACTCACATTAAATCTTAAATCAGCCGGGAAAAGGTCATCGTCCGTCCATATCTTTGTTTGAAAGAAACACGGCACATAAACGCATTGTGATACAACCATAAGTGAGTCATTCCATGAAAAGAGGTACAAAATAACAAAATAACAAAATCTAAAAGATGTGCATAGTTATTGGTTGCAGACTTGTGATTAATGAAAAGTAAAACTCAAAGGTAAATTCAATAAAACACTGTTACTTTTCCTCATATGATTAAGATGCAAGCTGTACACACTTATCAGTGATAACACCCACTCTTCTTTTTTTAAGAATTTGCTTTATTTCAAACTTTATATTTATATGTATATGTTATATTCACACAGGACTGAAGCCATATGTGAAGAAGGATCAATTCACTCTTCCAGACCGTTTGAGATCACCATAGTTTTGTTTATGGTTTTTCTCAATCTATATAACAATTAGGGATATGGTATGATTTCTAATGAGATAAATATCCATCAAAGTGGATGTATGTAATTAAAGGCAACCGCACGGCCTTCAACAATGAGAAAACCCATACTGTATAGTTGGCTTTGAAAATTATGAAACAATTCCCGACTTGGAACAAGATAATAAAGAATGTGGCGGGGTTAACATATTTGTGAGCTCTCAGCCATCCATTAACATAGGGGAGTGGTGTTACAGTACAGCACAAGAACAAACTATAAAAATCAATTGAAAAGAGCTTAACTCATCAGATCGATGCAAAGCAGAAATACATCTTACAAAACCTAGTCGGGACGTGGCAGGGTATTGCTATATCCCTAACTACAAAAATGAACTGTACAGATGTGAGAATACTCGCAGTTACTGTCAGCTAGTTCAAAGTCAATAACAATTAATCAAAAACATCATGTATCTAAGACTTAAATATCGAACAGAACTAGTACACATACAAAACAATTTATTACTTGTGAATTATATTCACATTTCATTAAAGTCATTCCTCTTAATTTAGAAAATGAAATAGATAATAGTAACATCGAATTCTAACATTCCGTTTGGGCAATGTAATAATGGATGTACCCATTCTTTACTTGTCACAAAATTATTACCTGAGTTCTCAGGCAGCCCTGAATAATACGAGTAACAAGGCAGCCCTCTCGTCGGATGAACGAATCATTTGTTGGTCCATTTGACAGGTCTTTCTGATACATGTTTTGTGTGCAAATGATTTTTTCACTCGAGGTTATCTGTCTCAGGTTGCAAAGTGAGCCCATACCCTCTAAGCATTGGCTGGGCCAGCGCTCAACATGTAGGTATATAATTTTTAGAAGGTATTAAATATACTTGAGTTACCTATGTTTGACATGGGATGGGCCGGCGCTCAACATGCCACGCGTAGAGAGGTATAATATTTCGAGTAACATGTGTTCTTCCAATTATGCTTTGAGCTCTTGTCAATACTCTCTATTAAAGGCTCTCTTTGCTATTAAGTTCACATTGTTTGAGGTTTCATTTAATACTCTACGAGTTATATTTCTGTTAGATGTATATTTTAGCGGCTCATAACTTTCTCCTTATGGTCTAAGTTATTTAAAGTCACAGTAATACATTTACACTCTATCGTCTACTGCAGTTGCAGCGATAGATGCTCGAATAATGTGAATTTAATTTATTTATTGAGATATGTATTTTATTTATATTTTAAATAGATATCAATCATAAGCATGTTGCCCGTAACGCCAATTTTATATTTTTATATTTGTATTTTATTTATTGTGTTTTTAAGTTGCTATGTAAATATATTAAATATTTTTACTTTTGATTTATTTTGATTTTTCCATTGGATCATTATTATTATTATTATTATTATTATTACTATTATTTTATTATTATTATTATTATTATTATTATTATTATTATCTTAATTTAAGTTACTTCATCAGTCGTTCTGGGTCTGTTTACATAACAGGTTTGATTAAAAGCGCTGAGATGCTTTTAACTCACATTAAATCTTAAATCAGCGGGAAAGGGTCATCGTCCGTCCATATCTTTGTTTGAAAGAAACACGGCACATAAACGCATTGTGATACAACCATAAGTGAGTCATTCCATGAAAAGAGGTACAAAAATAACAAAAATAACAAAAATCTAAAAGATGTGCATAGTTATTGGTTGCAGACTTGTGATTAATGAAAAGTAAAACTCAAAGGTAAATTCAATAAAACACTGTTACTTTTCCTCATATGATTAAGATGCAAGCTGTACACACTTATCAGTGATAACACCCACTCTTCTTTTTTTTAAGAATTTGCTTTATTTCAAACTTTATATTTATATGTATATGTTATATTCACACAGGACTGAAGCCATATGTGAAGAAGGATCAATTCACTCTTCCAGACCGTTTGAGATCAACATAGCTTTTGTTTATGGTTTTTTCTCAATCTATATAACAATTAGGGATATGGTATGATTTCTAATGAGATAAATATCCATCAAAGTGGATGTATGTAATTAAAGGCAACCGCACGGCCTTCAACAATGAGAAAAACCCATACTGTATAGTTGGCTTTGAAAATTATGAAACAATTCCCGACTTGGAACAAGATAATAAAGAATGTGGCGGGGTTAACATATTTGTGAGCTCTCAGCCATCCATTAACATAGGGAGTGGTGTTACAGTACAGCACAAGAACAAACTATAAAATCAATTGAAAAGAGCTTAACTCATCAGATCGATGCAAAGCAGAAATACATCTTACAAAACCTAGTCGGGACGTGGCAGGGTATTGATATATCCCTAACTACAAAAATGAACTGTACAGATGTGAGAATACTCGCAGTTACTGTCAGCTAGTTCAAAGTCAATTTTCGTAAAATCATCAAATAAGCCCTAAAATGTACTTCTCCTTTTTATGCTGGAGTAGATGTTGAAAAAATATGAATCATGGTTCAGCATTATTTTTTTACCAATTTCTCAATCAGGCAAGTTAACATGATATTTTACATGTCAAAAAAGTGCTAAAATGTTAACATTTGTACTTGCTTTAATAAGAAATTTCAAAATTGCCATTATGAAAACAAGATCATTTCATTATGTATATGTTTGTATGTCCATAGAAATACCACTGACCTAATCACACAATGAAAGCTGTCAATGCAAATATGGAGTCATGGATAAATTTCAATTTGATTTTCATTGGCATATTTTGTTTAAGAATACATAATATGGGCATAGTTTTTAACCACAATTAAAACTTTTTCTAAAAAAAAGTGAATGAGGGAGAGCTCATTCAATTTGCTTATATACTTTTATACTTTCCTTAATTTCATTTTTTCAGATTTGAAAATTATGATCGTAAGGTGTTCATGATGTTATTATATTTAGCCTCACATTATTTATTAGTTTTACTAAAATCGCAAGGTCTTATATGATTGATTTATCAATAATTTCTATTTTCTGATAATTTCATTGGCTTTATTTTAAAATGAAAAAAATGGGGTCCTTTAAAATTCAGTGAACT
Source organism: Mytilus coruscus (assembly GCA_017311375.1). Lineage (NCBI taxonomy): Eukaryota > Metazoa > Mollusca > Bivalvia > Mytilida > Mytilidae > Mytilus > Mytilus coruscus. Next base: position 48,808 of record JAASAO010000453.1, on the reverse strand, counting down.
TAAAGATTGTCATTGTTTTGGTATGATGTGTTATCGATAAAAGAGAAATAAGTGAGAACAGATTTTTTTCCCAATGATTACGACTTTTATTATTTAATGTTTTTATCAATCGTGCTTTAAAGAATTAAATTTCTCCCCTGTGATGGAATTGTTGTGGAATAATTGTGGAATCGCTGTGGGAGGTGTACCATTGAGCTGATGTGAAAAATATATGGTGGATTTTGATGTGGTCAGTTTATGATGAAATTGATTTTGAAAAACTATGGTGGAGTTATAGTTGGTATGTTTGTCGAACACTGTTTCACAAACGATTTGGACGATATATTTGAAAACTTTTCAAGTAGTCATATATTCTATATCTCTAATGTATAACAAACCTCTACTCCACAATTATAAAAGGAAAACAACGAAAGAACAGAAACAGTAATCAATGATTTGTATTGTTCAAAACATTTCAATTATCTGTAAAATACGATAATACAAAACAAAAAATATTTTCTAAATTTTGCTCTGTGTACTGTATTTTGGTCATAAACACGTTTCTGTCCAATTTTCAGAAAATTCTATGAAGGTTTCACAAAGTTATAGATGTTTAGAAAAGCTTTAATTCTAGACTCAACTTAAATGTTGACGCCGCCGACGACGGAATTTAGGATCGCAATGTCTCGTTTTCATAACATCAATGGTGCAAGCTAGACAAAAATCAATATCCAAATATTTCCAAAATGTCAGTCACTATAGATCATGGAATAAATCGCGGAAAGAATCAAGTCATGAAAGATCACTGATGAGGGTAACCGCGCGGCTTTGCATACAATCTTTGTGATTTTTCATAATTGTCTTAATCTTTTTAAATATTGTTATAAATGTTCCTATAGGAAGTACACCACTAATTCATGGCCCCATTGCTTTCTATGTTTTAATTCCCCCATTTCAATCAGGCACACCTCTTTTGTTTTAATTTCAAATAAAGTGACAATCATTGCATGTCAAAGCACCACTTTATAGTGTCTTGTACTGAAAAAATCAGCACACCTTTAATGGCATATAAGAAAGAACTGGTTCCCGGAACTTCGGATGTACCAAAACAGGTACTTCAGATCTGACAATCAGGTATTAATGTACCCTCTTTTTAAAATTTGGTGCAGTTTTTTTAATATTAAAAATTATAAGTCAAAAGGTATGCTACAATGATCAGCAGTCATTCAGCTTTCATTTGATACCAAAAATATCTAAATATTCTACATATTTAGAAAGTTACACTCATGCGTAGGAACTATTTTGTGTTAAATATGTACTACTTTCTGGTATGTGCTTTCTGGCCGGGCCCGAATTAGTGGTGTTACACCTATATCCGTATTTGCGAAATATGTTCATCACACTAAAGTTCCGCTTGGACGAAAACATAGCTGTTAAATACTGGTTACCAGATACATGTCATTTAATTGTTATACAAACACGTATGTTTACACAGCTTCAATCATTTATGAAATTGATAACATTGGGTAACATAAGAAAAACATTTTTTGATATTTCTTAATTTCAAACTTAGATTGGTCAATTTACATTAGTTTCAACGTACGGTACTATAAAATTTAATTTTTAATCAACAAAATTCACTAACGGTTAAGATAGATATAAAAGATGTGGTATGAGTGCCAATGATACAAATTTTCATCCAAGTCACAATTTGTAAAAGTAAACCATTAAGACGCATTGATTAAACAGGATAATTGTCTGGACCCATCCGAATTTTCGACACAACCGAGTTCGACACAACGAGTTTCGACTGTACATACCACATATCAAATACAAATCTTCCAGAATTGCAAAAAAGAGTTTGGAAAACTGATTATTGGGGTGAATGCTTTAGGTCTAGGGACCGTAACTCTGCACAAATTTATCAGACTGGGACAAAATTCAAATTCGATCTGTAACTGGTCATGCAAAAATTTCAAATCAATATCCGAAGACACGAAGAAAAAAACGTGGATTTTCCGAAAGGACAGACAGACGGCGTTTTAACCTACAGTTCCTTTCGGCTTAGCCGGTTGTGTATTAATGAGTTTGACTGTCCTCTGGTATCTTTCGTCCCTCTTTTATAAAACATTTGCTATCAGAGTTGATATATATAAGAGAGGGACGAAAGATACCAGAGGGACAGTCAAACTCATAGATCGAAAACAAACTGACAACGCCATGGCCAAAAATAAAAAGACAAACAGACAAATAATAGTACAGATGACACAACATAGAAAACTAAAGACTAAGCAACACGAACCCCACTAAAAACTGGGGGGTGATCTCAGGTGCTCCGGAAGGGTAAGCAGATCCTGCTCCACATGTGGCACCCGTCGTGTTGCTTATGTTATTACAAATCCGGTAAATAGTCTAATTCGGTAGGTCACATTCGTGAAAAGGGAAGGGTATTGTAGTTACGACATAAGGAACATATCCGATATCATCTGTAAAACGGTTATTCCATAACGGTCAACCAACTCGTGATGGCGTCCGTGAAATTTACGATGGGATGATTTTAACTTCACCATTTGGAACTCTTGGTTTAATAGCTTCCTTGTGAGCAGCAATCCTCTATCAAGGAAATCATGATAGGAAATACAAGCCCGGGAATATCGTATCAATTGGGAGATATATACTCCGTATGCAGGCGCTGCTGGAATGTTGCTACATCGAAATGGAAGTTCACAATTAGGAAGCTGAAATCATCTCTTTTGTCGTAAAGTTTTGTTTATAATAGAGACTATCAACGATTTGGTGTGAATAAAGTTAATCAAGACTACAAATGGTCTGTTATCAAAATAGGTACAGCAATTTGACAATACGCAGCAGAAAAATGTTAAGGTCAAAATATCATTGTTGAATAGCTTCACAGATTAGTTATATGTTTATTTAAGAAAACGAACACAGAAAAGATCAATGTCTTACCATATCTTTCTTTGCAATACAACTTTTGACACTTTCAAACACATTATTGATCCCATCTTCAGCCTTCTGCTTAGTCTTAGGATCATCCTTGTCTGCCGGCTTCAATTCAAAATAAGCCTTCTTTATCAACCTACGAATCTTAATCCTGATTAAAACATGAAAATAAATATTTTATATGTTAAATGCAGATCAATGACTGGTTTCAAATTGATGTCCTTATTTCAAATCTTCGATCAACTTGAGCCTAATTGTTAGAATTTTGGTTCAACATTTTTTTTATTTTTATTCTTATTTTATTTTATTTTTTGTGGGGAATCAAGGTGCCTTTCTTGATTTTAACATGGAAAAGAGAAAAGATTTTATATTTCATTAAGTACAGTTGTACTTCATGGTATTTTAATCAGTCCAAATGTGTTGTTTTTTTTTTTTTTTTTATTAATGTACTTTCATTGTTACACTATTTAGCACTAAGTTAATGAAATTTGACAAAGGAAACATGTGTTCCAATTGATTTATTATATATATTCTTGTTCTTTAAATCAAAAATAAATGATTTGTTTCAAAACCTAAACATATATTCTGTCAAAGATGATGAAATTATTCTTTCCTGCTTGACCTTAATATAGAGCAATAGGTAACAGAAATTGAATAACAAATTATACAAAATCCAAATATAATAACAGATAGTTACTATTAGACCTTTTCAACAATTGTCTACACCTACAGTTGAGAACGACTACGACAGGTAAGACGTGATGGGTCGTTTCAAAAATAGAAATTAAAAATAGTAGTATTGATCACTATTGATTTTATTGCTTGAAATTTATTTAATTGGCAATGATACAACTTTCCAACAGAGTCCCAATGGCGTGGATTCTTACACTTAGTATGAAGAAAAGGATGGGCTTTAAATCACATCTCATCTGTTTAAACAAACATGCATTGTTGAATTTGATGTTTAATTGAACAATGTTTTATGTCTGTTGACAAGGGCGGAACATGTTTCTTCAATGTTTACTAGTTTTGGCCTTGGGTACCTCCATAATGTACTCATTACTTTATATCTTTTTAATTCACCAATTTGGTGTTCAACTTGAATTCTATATTCACCGACGACGCGGTTAAATTTTCTAATTTTTCTTCAAATGTTCTGTCTTATGGTTAATCTGAGATGTTGTACAAGTTGTTACTTAAGGTTGACGAAGGGAATATATAGGTCTCCAAGGAGAACACACTCAGTCTTCCGGGAAATACAGCGAACCATATCTCCCTAAAGGCTATTCGCTGCATTAAAGTGAATTATTGGGCATCATTCTGATGACCCAGAAACTCACTCTCTACATAGCAAATATACACCGCATTGTCTACAACCACCTGTGTGTGTCTGGCATGATAATGTCGATGACCAAAACAATTAGGTCGGTGGCTCAATTAGCAGAGGATGGATTTCTGTTGATGTCCCGTCAATTGCTCCGATGGCGTCTCTAAGTTTAGGCCATGAACCCCGTTTGTCTCTCTATGCAATTATTGTTGGCCACTTAATAAAATTTTCCAACGTCCATATATGAATGCACTTGTTAACCTCAGGACAACCATATTATTAAAAGGGAGAGAACCCAAGTCGTTGGACTCAAAACCCCTGCTTGGCGCTGCCCAAAAAGTCTGCAATGACTGCAACAACAAGCTCTATAGTAACTAACGAGTTGAAATATAAATTCCATACCCAGGTATGTACTGCTTAAATATTGTCATATTGGAACGAGAAGTCAATTACATTTCTTTTCCAAATTCATCAAGGAAATACATCGAGTTTAACAAGGTATCTTGGAGCGGAGTAGTCCCTTTGTTGATCAAATTAGATCGGTCGAAAAACACCAGCTCGTGTGTAACGGACAGACGGATAGTCCAGTAATTATGTTTCATAAATTTCAAAAATTTCATAACAACTTTTACAGAAACAAATGAATCGTAATTCGCATGCGGCACAATCTTTGATGGAAGACTCGCATAATAATAGCTGATCAAGATGCGGAATGATTGCTCTAAATTTTTAATCAATTCAACATGAAATGTCGTGTAATCACATGCATGTGATAAAAATATTATATGACAGAGAAGTATATTTATCTATTTTTTTGTTTGATATTTCGTCTGTAGCTATATAGTCAAGACGGTATATAACCGCCAAATCGAATATGCAATCATGATGTTTTTTGTCTCTGAGACAATCCCTCCATTTTACCTGTCAAATGTAAGTGTCATTAGTCGGTGTCGAGAGATGTTGAAAAAGGTCTAATAGTAGGTACAAGATGATCAAAGAAGCCACAACATTAAATTTCATTTGAGATACATTGATGATGTTCTTTCCATTAACCACTAAACTTTTCTGATTGTGTTCCTTTAATATATCTGCAAAAAACTAGAAATTAAGAAAAAAAATAGACACTACTTCATATTCAATAGTTTGCAGCTGCTACTCAGACTTTGTAGAACGTCACCGGTGTATGAACAGAAAGTTTATGAACCAGGTTTATTTCAAACAACGTCCCGTCCTTTTTCAAAAAACGTTCCTCGGAAGATACCAAGGCCTCGTTGATAAATATTCAGTATCATCTTCACAAATAATACACGATGGACTTGAAGTATAGATTCTAGGTAATGACTGTTTATCATCTTAGTCACGTGTTATAGTGTTCTTTTAAATTCTATATTACAATGCTGTACCCATATATTTGACATATTTACCTATTATGTCTGTTTGTTTTGTTCACACATTGATGTCAATATTATGGAATTTTATGCGACTGTCATACAAGCGAGAGGTTAAGCTAGCTATAAAACCAGGTTTAATCCACCATTTCTATATAAAGAATGTCTGTACCATGTCAGAAATATGATAGTTGTTATCAATTTGTTTGATATGTTAGAGCTTTTTGATTAGGAACTTTCCCTTTTCCTCGGGTTTCGGTATTTTTGTTATTTTACTTTTTTCATAGCAGCAAGAATGCACGTTTAGAAATAAGACATGTTAATGAGAGATTCGTTTACCGCTTCTCTGGATTTGTGTAAGCATACACCAGTATGTCCGCAGCTCTGCCAGTACCTTCACACAAGATAACTGGAATATTGTGTTCGAGAGAAGTTTTAGCATCATCTATAGCCTCTCGACCTCCTTCTACTACAATCAATACAACTGGTATTCCCTCTCCTCCTGATAAAAAGAATAATAGAAGAATGACTCCATGAAAAATTGATACCCCGCTTGTTAATATACAAGAATCAATGTACTAGTTCAATCTAATTTATGCTTATAAACTTAATGCAGAAATATCAAATTCAGCAATTTTTCAATTTTAAAGGGACATTACTCGAGTGCAATAAAAGTGACGTCACCCAAATTCGGAATTTGTCTGTGTTTGGTGGTAATAAGAATTTTATAGAATTTTTATAACTGTTGGCTGAGGCAAAGTAAAGTAAAGAGTGAGTACAGTAACGGTAAATTCAGCATTTTATTCTGTTTTTAAAGGATACCACTCAAGAACAATAAAAGTGACTCTACCCAAATTTGAAATTGAGCTGTGTTTTGTGGTTACAAGCATTGTTTCTAAGTTTTATAACATTTGGTTGAGACAACTCATCTTCAAAATCTGAAACCAGTGACTTGACGTACCTACAAACATATGGACAAGGGCACACAAGTATCAACAGTCTTCATATATTTACTTTCTGTCTGGTAAGTAATAGATTCATTCAACTTCTAAAGGTAACATTAACAGTTTAAGTGATGAAAAATATTAGTTATTTAAGCATTTTGTCTATTTTGATATTTACATTAAGAATTAGAAATATTGTGGATTCATTTATTTTCGTGGGTACCAATTTTTGTGGATTAAGGTAATGTTATCTTTAAGTAGATATTTGAAATCGTGGTTTTTAGAAAATTGTACTTCAATGACCTTATCAATTAATTGTTCAGCTTTAGCCATAAAATTAGTATCCCAGAAATAATCGTGAATCCACAGTATCACAAACCACGTATCTATTGTTAACTGAATGTTTAGTGAGTGGCTATTTAAAACATATAGGGTCATTTATAAATAATTGCAGTGTGTAATATAGTATTAAGTGGCTGGCTTTTTTTTATTTTTTTTTTTTAAATCTGATGAGCAGTTTTGTTGCCAAACATAATTTGGTACGCAACATACACAAGTTCTACATGGTTTTATAGCTGACTGTACGGTATGGGTCATGCTCATTAATAAAGCCTAGATAGTGATCTATTTTGTTTACATCTTTAGGTTTTGGTTTATTGTTTTCTCATTGGCAATAATATTACATGTCCCGGTTTTTAATTATATATTTAACTTCACATTCCAGACTGACAACATTCGACATTTACTTTTACCTTTTCTATAGGATCAGACAGTTTCTTTTCAAATCTGGCTCTAAATTTAGCCACACCCTATACATGTTTCTGTATCCATCATCAACAAAGATGAAATGTGTATGATCTGAATTCAGCGGCACTGGTTTTGCATGTTCTATCACATTACTGGTTAAGTATTCAGCTATTTTATCAAACTTTCCTGAAGCATACAAGTTATAACACATATTAGAGGAGGCCTAAATAGATAAGGAGATAATGGATCCCTAGATGATCTCCCTTTGAAAGGAAAAGGTCTTCTGTTTGTCCGTTTTTAACTCTATATATTTAGTGGATGCTAGGCCTTACAACTTTTCAAACTGCACAGGTTAGTCTGTACTCAGAGTAGTTTTGATGATGTAAATACAGCCATATGTGTCATTTTGTTATGATGAACCTTAACACTGCACTAGAGGCATCACAGTAGCATGCCCTCATAGATATTTTCAAAGGGCATGATTCTTTTAAAATTAAGGAACTATTGTGAGCACGCTTACATACCCCACGGCTTCACATTGTCACTGGACAAACAAAATCTCACAGACACCAAGTTCATAGACCCTTAACTCCTACATACATTAACTTATAAAATTCTTTTGGATATGCAAATCTACATATCATGTCCTTAACATCTACAAAGTTTCATGAAAGTCCGTTGTGTGGTGTCAGAGGAGACAATGACAAAATGTTGCAGTAGTATATTTTGGCAAAAATATAAAGTTAAACGGTACAGGGCCAAACAATATCCACGAAAATGAGATTTGTCATTGATAATACAATTGCATATCAAATATCATTGACTTACCACTAGTGGCTCTCAATATAATAACCTAATAACAAACGCATACATGTAAAATAAGGAAACGTTATTTGTTACGTGTGGAGGATGTATTTGTCAACAAACTATCGGCAATCCCATTGGAACCAACTGTGCCCCTCTTCTTGTCGACTTGTTCCTTTATTCTTATGAAGCTGACTTCATACAGGAACTTTTTAAGAAGAAAGAAAGAAAGTTAGCATATCCTTTAACTTTACTCCCCGCTATATAGATAATGTTCTCTCACTAAATAATTCAAAGTTTGGTGACAATGTTGATCGCATCTATCCCATCGAACTAGCGATAAATGATACAACAGATAAAGTTATGTCTGCCTCATATCTTGGCTTACATCTACAAATTGAAAACGAGGGTCGGTTGAAAACAAAATATTACAACAAAAGAGTTGATTTCAGCTTTCCAATTATGAACTATCCATTTCTATGTAGCAACATTGCAGCAGCGCCTGCATACGGAGTATATATCTCCCAACTGATACGATATTCCAGGCTTGTATTTCCTATCATGATTTCCTTGATAGAAGGTTGCTGCTCACAAGGAAGCTTTTAATTGATTTTAAAGCAAGAGTTCCAAATGGTGAAGTTGAAATCATCTGTTCGTAAATTTTACGGACGCCATTACGAGTTGGCTGACCGTTATGGAATAGCCGTTTAACATATAATAGCGGATATGTTCCTAATGTCTTAACTACAATCCCGTTCCTTTTTCACGAATGTGGCCTACCTAATTAGATTTATTACCGGGATTGTACTAACATGAGCAACACGACGAATGTCTTTGTGGAGCAGGATCTGCTTGCCCTTCTGGAGCACATGAAATCACTTCAAGTTATTGGTGGGGTTCGTAATGCATAGTCTTTATTTTTCTATGTTATTTTTGTATACAATTGTTTGTCTGTTTGTTTTTCTCGTTCTGGGCCATGGCGCTGTCACTTTGTTTTCGATATATCAGTTTGAATGTCTCTTTGGTATCTTTCGCCCCTCTTTTCGAAGTCAATAAACCATGACTGAGGGCTGAGCCAAATAATGACCGCGGGATTCCTTTTAAAAGATGAAGGGTAATAAGGCCCTTATTTGGCCAAAAAATACACTGCGTTCAGAAAAGAAAACAAATTTATCATTTTAACGAGTTACCATGGCAACAAAGGAAATAATGACGGAAAATGCATCAACTTAGCAGTTTTCTTTTTGTTATGCACTTGGTGCATTTTATGACCTAATGTGGACGTCGTAACATTAAAAATCTTATATAATGTATTTATATTTCTTTAATTTCTGTTTTTCCAAACATTTTTGAAAATTTGAAATAGTTCTAAAACACTTTATTTTTTTTGTGCTAAAACCAATTCTCAAAGACCGTATATGATTCTATTTTATTTCTTCTGGTGGTCAATTTACATAAATTTTACTATTCATCACTAGCTTTAATTTGAAACTCACAAATATATATAATGATGAAACATTGTTTGCAGAACAATGCAATCGAAATCGGCTACAAGTAGATTACTCCCGAGACAAAAACGCACAAACGCGAAAACACGAAAATGCGAAATCGCGAAATTGCTCAAACGCGAAAACGCGAAGTCGAAAATGTGAAATTAGAAAGAAAAAAAATATTTCGCGTTTCCGTGTTTTCGGCTTCGCGTTTTCGCGTTTTACTTTGCGTGTCCGCGTTTTCGACTTCGCGATTTCGCGTTTTCACCTTTTGCTCGATCTATAGAATATCAAGGGCGAAAACACGAAAACGCGAAACGGCCTTAACTGGCTACCATATAAACCAACAAAATCAACGAAAATTGGTATCCTACGAGTAGTAATGAATTCACAGTACAAATTTTACCTCTACATTGATAGCGTGGTCTGTCAGGACTTTTCTATCTTTAACATATCCCCATGGAGCTATTCCAATACAACGTAGACCATGGGCAAATCTGTCTTTATACCATTCGAATGATTGGCCTTCTCACTGCTAATCCTACTTCCTTCATTACTCCCATATTGAATCCTGATGTTATCAGCCAGGCATTTGTTGTCTGGGAAGCCTGTTAGATATATAAAGCATTTATTGCATTGGTAAGAATGACAAACCGTGAGTCTTTATAAAAGTCAAACATAAATGATATCTCGCATAGGAAATAAATCCTGCATTTATCCTCCCCTTACACTAAACAACAATCAGTATTGTCAAGCTGCTGTTCGTGAAGTTGCATTAAAGTGATTACAGATTTAAGATATATAATACTGTGGATTCATTAATTTTCGTGGGTATCAATTTTCGTGAGGAAAACTTGCATATTCGTGGATATTTTATTCGTGGTTTTGCTAAAGTTTGCATACAATCATTATATATAAAATTTGTCATTCGTTGAACATTTAATTTCGAGGTTTACCTGAACCAACAAAATCCACGAAAATTGGTATCCCACGAATAATATAGGGTTATTGCATGAATATTGGGGAATATTGTCCCGAGTAGAATTTTATATTGCACGAGCTTGCGAGTTCAATATATGTTCTACGAGGGACAATATTCCCCAATATTCATGCAATAACCCTTTTATTGTATAGCAATATAATATTTGAAAGTAAAAATTGGTTTAACCTAAAATTTTGTCGTTGATGACGTCATTGATTTTGAAGATTTATTGCACTAGTGCAATATTAGAATTTATTGCACGCTAACTTTTGGTTACTTTCTGTGGGAAATATTATATTGCTATGCAATAATAATGAATCCACAGTAGTATTTTGAATATTCTTCTATATCTACGTCAAAAACCAAAACGGTAATGCAACAATATTAGATATTAACTCATTGCATTCTTGAATTGATATGTTAATTTAGTCATTTGTTGAACATTTTTACTTTCAAATTATTAAAAATAGTTTTGCTATATAAATATAAAACAAATAACAATAAACAACGAGTATTGACAGTTGTGTTACTCTTGTTGAAATATTCCATTTAAATGTTTTGAAGTTTAGTGACGTCCATTTTTACTGTACTAGGACACATTTTTGTTTGTGGGCCAGCTGAAGCCCGCCTCCGAATGCGAGATTTTCACGCCTGGTTAAAGACCCATTGATGGCCTTGGGCTGTTTTCTGCTCTTTAATTCCCATTTTAATTCTCAATTTTATTTATGAGACATAGTTTGTGATATAGCAGCAAGCTTACACTAGAGTTGTGTCAATAGTCTATTATCTGACCTAAGACATTACCAAAATATTGACTGAATTCTTCAATAAAATTTGAATGCTTCCGTCATTTTACAACAGACTATTCCAAAGATTACGAATGAATGTTTCCTCCTCCTACAAAATACCATTTAAAGTTACTATAAAAGTACTTTTATTTAAGCGGTACCAATTTTCGTTGTTTTCGTAAAAGAATTTATCCACAATTTAAGTGTCAAAAGAAATATAACAACTGTTGTCCAAATCTAAACATGGAAAGATCCCCATGTAGGTTTGACTACATTGATTCGGGCATATAATCTAAAAATATTTTAAATATCATCGAACGCACTAAGAACTATATATAAACCTTTTATCCTTTTGATCTTTAAAAGAGATAACTGTATTTACCCTTCAAATTCTCATGAAAAATTAGTTTTGATCGATGAAAGGTAGGCTATCGGTGATGACATACGATGAAAAAAAGTAATAATTACATATTGGGCATGAGAAGTATTTCAACAAATCAAAATACATTTGTGGCAGTTTTGTGCAACCTATTTCAAATAACATGTTTACGGCCCTCTAAAACCTTTCATGATCGTTAATCTGTTAATCATTTGATATTGGGGTTGATAAGTGTCATCACTTCTGATTTCACATGTTCTACATTTATAATGTTTACATTACAAACAGTAAGAAGAATAGACGATTAAGCCTTCTTCCGATATCAATTATTTTATTAAAATTCTTATAAACGTTAACGTTGTAAGTAATGAAAGGCATAAGGAAGTGAAATGACCCCATATTTTGCAATGTCCATCAAATCATTATAAGAATGAATATTTTTATTTTCAAGAATCTTCGATTCTAATGGCTTCAAACTCTTCACTCAATTTGTTTCAGAAACTCAAATTAACGATTTTTAAAAGAACTCACGAACATTTAACTATTGATCAAATTTAGAAAATTGATATCCACGAAAAAGTTATTTGAACAGTTTCTTATCAGATTAAACTGGTATGTGTCCCTCATTTATAACAGACCACCCAAAGATCAAACTGGAATGTTCCCCTCCATTTTACGACAAACCTTTCAAATGTACCGTAATAGGATATCAGAATGGAATGTTTTCTTCATTTATAACAAACCTCTCAAAGAGCAAACAGCAATGTTTCCTCATTGTACAACAGACCAATCTAGGTTATTGTAATCAGATCGGAATAGAATGTTTCCGTCATCATTATACCAGACCACTGAGAGATCAAAGTGGAATAATTCCCTTATTTTACAACAGATCATTTTATTTAGTGTGTGTTTGTTTTTTCCACATTGGCTAGAGGTATAGGGGATGGTTGAGATTTCAAAAACATGTTTAACCCCGCCGCATTTTTGCGCCTGTCCAAAGTCAGGAGCCTCTGCCTTTGTTAGTCTTGTATGATTTTTAACTCTAGTTTCTTTTATTTATTTCGGAGTTTACTATAGCGTCCATTATCACTGAACTTGTACACATTTTTGTTTAGGGGCAAGCTGACGCATGCCTCCGGTTGCGGGATTTTCTCGCTGTATTGAGGACGCATTGGTGGCCTTCGGCTGTTTTCCTATCTTTGGTCGGGTTGTTGTCTCTTTGACACTTTCCCCATTTTCATTCTCAATTTTAGAAAAAGACCAGACTAGAAAGTTACCCTCGTTTACAACAGACCACTGTACTTACTTTTATAGGACAGGACAGGAAAGTTTCCATCATTTTACAACAGGCCACTGTACTGCCTTAAATAAGATTGGAAAGATTCCCTTTTTTTACCGCGGACCACTTCACTGCCTTAAAGAAGACCAGACTGGAAAGATTCCTCATTTAACAACAGACCCTTTACTTACTTTGATTAGACCAGACTGGAAAATTTCCTCATTTTACAACAGACCACTATACTTACTTTAATTAGACCAGACTGAAGAGTTTCCCTCATTTTATAACAGATCACTATTCTTACTTTAATCAGACCAGACTGGAAAGTTTCCCTCAATTTACAGCAAATCACTACACTTACTTTATTTAGACCAGACTAGAAAGTTCCCTCATTTTACCGCAGACCACTATACTTAATTTAATTAGACCAGACTGGAAAGTTTCCCTCATTTTCCCGCAGACCACTATACTTTCTTTAGACAAGACTGGAAATGTTTCCTCATTTTACAGCAGATCACAATATAAAAAGGAAGATGTGGTATGATTGCCAATGAGACAAATCTCGACAAGAGACCAAATGACGCAGAAATTAACAACTCTATGTCACCGTACGGCCTTCAACAATGAGCAAAACACATACCGCACAGTCAGCTTTATACTTACTTCAATCAGACCAGACTGGAAAGTTTCCCTCATTTTACAACAGATCACTATACTTACTTTAATCAGACCAGACTGGAAAGTTTCCCTCAATTAACAGCAAATCACTATACTTACGTTATTTGGACCAGACTGGAAAGTTCCCTCATTTTACCGCAGACCACTATACTTACTTTAATTAGACCAGACTGGAAAGTTTTCCTCATTTTACAACAGATCACTATACTTACTTTAATCAGACCAGACTGGAAAGTTTCCCTCATTTTACCATTAAGCTTGAAGTTTTTAGCACCACCAACAACAGATATGATCAGACTAGGCGTATTTGGCTCCATTATTCTCCAGTGGTCTTTCATCAGCTTAATAGCCAGGCCAACAGAATCTGGTTTTTCTTCATCTGTTAAACGTAAGTACTGAAACGAACACAGACTTGCAATGGGTTACATGTAATTAAGAAATGAGGTCACATGACAGAAAACCATTGCGTTGACCATCGGTCAAAAGGTAATCAATGACAATGAAATTGGTAAAATATAATTTAAGGATGAAAATGAAATTCAAATTGGCTTTACTTTTATCAGTTTTAAGTTTATGAAGTTTTTATTCAAATATATACATGTATTTCACAACATTAAAAAAAAAATCATGATTCCACACCTACTTACATAGATTGTAAATAGAACTTTGTCAGATTGACAGCAAACCAGGTTTTCGTTAATTTAAACGCGCTTGTATGCTTTTTTCCCCGCCACTTTTTCATGCTTTTGTGCCTTTTTGGCTAATCAGCAATATAGAATTTGACTTCCATTTTGTCATCAGAAACACCTTATTCAACTTTTACAAGCTTTGGTTTAAAGTTATTGCATTGAAACGATGCAAAGTGCATTTTAATAAATCTAACAAGGATTATAACTCTTGATCAGTGAAAGTATAAATTGTCAAAACTTAAGTTGTTCTTTATTTTGTCATCAGCAACAACAAATTAAAATTTGAAAAGAATTGTTGAAACCCTTTAAAAGTAATTGCATAAAACCAACATACAGTGCACAATTTGTTTTTAAACGGACATAACTCCTCTAGCATACAGGTGAAAAATTTCAATATTGAAAACTATTGGTTAATAAATAAAGGCAACAGTAGTATGCTGCTGTTCGAAAGTCATAAATCGAATGAAAGAAAACAAATCTGGGTTACAAAATAAAACCGAGGAAACACATCAACAATAAGAGGAAAACAACATAACAACGGAAACACTGACGTGCAACAAAACAAAACGACAATGCAACACAAACAGAAACGAACTATAAGATAACAACTGCCATTTTTCTGACTTGGTGCAGGACATTTTAAGAAAAATGGTGGGTTGAACCTGGTTTTGTTGCTTAGCCAAATCTCGCGCCTTTATGGCAATGTTAAATATAACACTAAAATGACAACATTACATGACAGGACTACAGTACAAATAAATGCAAGAACATTCAGGACAAAGAAATACACAAATAAACAATACAATAGTATAGTTCGACATGCTAATATGTATCAAAGGTACCAGGCTTATAATTTAATAGGCCAGACGCGCATTTCGTCTACATAAGACTCATCAGTGACGCTCAGTTTTAAAATGTTCATATGTGATGACATGGAAACTGTTCGCAGCCGCCTACTCGCCATGAAATAGAAATTATTAATCTCTTTTGTTTTTCATTTTTCAAAAATAGCAATAAACGCAAGCAATAAGTTCTGCCTTTACCATGTTTACAATAAAACAGGTACATAATTTATTAATATTAACCTATCAATACCTCTGTTCTTTGTACAATGTATTTATTATTTTCAAATTTTTCAATATGTGAGTTTACAAAATACTGAAATTATTTGTGTTTATTAGCTATGGAAGTTGCTATCCCATTACCATTGACACCATATCTTCCTTCATGGTCATACTATTGTCGCGGGTATATATATTATAAATATCAATTATTCATAATTATAAATCAACTGTAAACAAACGTGAAAAATACTACAGATTTTCTATCCCAGGAATAGATTACCTTATCTATATTTGGCAAAACCATTTGGAATTATCGGTCCTCAATCATCTTCAACTTCGTACAGTATTTTGTCTTTTTTTTATATTTTCGAGCATCACTGAAGAGCCTTTTGTAGACGTAACGCGCCTAGCGTACAACATTTTAATCTTTGTGGCTGTGATGAGTTTGTTCATTCTGATTTATGATTGAATTTTCCTAAATCAACTTACCTTTGCAGGTTTCATGATTCTTATTTTATAATTGATTTTTCTACGTTAACATACCTTTGCAGGTTTCATGCCACCAACTTGTTCCATGCCTGTAAATTTTATTTTACCAAAGACGTCGTTTTTTACTTTTATAGCCTGATCAGCTTTCCATTCCACAGGAGGAACTTTTCAGGAGGTTTAGATCCAAGATTGTTGGGATCAATAAAGGCTTTAAATCTTTAAAACACATTAAAATCAACTAAACATTCATAATATACTAGTAGTAAAAATTCATGTTTATATTATTTGAGAACAACATTGACAGCTAATCGACTTGTATTATTGAAAGATAACAAGATATGGTATGATTGCAAATGCGACATCTCCCACCAAAGACCGAATGACTATCAAATTAACAGCTATATGTCACCGTATGACCTTAAACAATGAGCAAAACTTAAAGCTCATTACATTCTATAAAAGGCCCAAAAATAACGTACGTTGGTTATTTTAAACGACTATAAGAATTTGCTAATTTTATTGGTGCATTAACATATTTTGAAACTCATGAATTTCGAAATTTATGGAATATCACTTCATTTGTTTGTCTAAACATTTCAATTTTCTCTGTGCTTCACTCAATAAGTTAAAAGAAATCATGAAACGTTATTCATATTTGGTATAGATTGAAGTTTATAATCCTTAATGTTCCAAGTCATGTGATGTTGTGTTCCTTTCATTTAGAGCTGACCCAGAATTAGATGCAGGTGAAGAATGGGTAGAACTGTTGATTTAACATACAATTCTTACAAATGGATTTTCTAAGGAAATTGCACCAAACGTATTCAACATGTTCAATTAATTTGTCTGACTCACATTCCCAATCAGAATTAATTTTGAAACTTTATTTCAACTATGTTAGTTCTAACAATGTTTTTGTATTTATTAACATACTACATATACATGTGAATTGTTAGATGGTATAAATATTACTTTTAAATTGTTGATTAATCATATATTTAAAGTGTCTGTAATAAAGAATAAATCTGTGGTTACTATATTGTAGTTAAAACGAAATGTTAAAATCCTTAAACATACCAGTCGGAATTAGGTTATCATATCTATATGTCGTTACTTTTCGTTTTCCAGGTTGGGTTGATTCGTTAAATTCATATGGAATATGATTTTTGAAAACTTCTCCACAGTGACATCTAAAATAAAATTTAAAAAATCAGATTTAAAAACAATTACTGTTAATTTTGCCAAACAATGAGTTTGTGAAAGGCAGAAATGGATGAGGTCGATCAAACAGTTTTTATTTTGACTTATTTTTTTAGTATTTACATTCAGACTGTTGACTATAATTGTTGTTTTGATATATTTTTTTGTGTATCTGCAGTCAGACTGTTGACAACATTTGTTGTTTTGTCATAATTTGTGTGTATCTGCAGTCAGACTGTTGACTACATTTGTTGTTTTGACATAATTTTGTGTATCTGCATTCAGACTGTCGACTACATTTGTTGTTTTGACATAATTTTTGTGTATCTGCAGTCAGACTGTTGACTACATTTGTTGTTTTGACATAATTTTGTGTATCTGCAGTCAGACTGTTGACTACAATTGTTGTTTTGACATATTTATTGTGTATCTGCAATCAGCTATACTATCGACTTCATTTTATCACTTTTATTACCAAAAATAACACCTTTTTTTGACAGATGATCATGATAATGAATGTTCTCTGCTCAAAAACGATGGCAAATATAACATGCATATTCAGGATGATAAAATGATAATTTGATGATACATAAATGTACCATTCATATTATAGCTGTCACATTTGGCTGCAAGTATCATTTATTAACCTATTGTTCTTTTTTCCTTAAGTATTTTTCTTAATTGATTATTGACGGTTTTTTTAACATTTTAATTGAGGTAAACAAAAAGTAAAATCACAAAAATTCTGATCTCCGAGGACAATTCAAAAGGGAAAGTCCGTTATCAAGCGGCAAAATCAAAAGCTCAAACACACTAAACGAATGGATAACAACCGCCATATTTCTGACTTGGTACAGGCATTTTCTTAATTAGAAAATGGTGGATTAAACATGGTTTTATAGCTAGCTAAACCTCTCACTTGCATGACAGTCGCATAAATTCCATTATATTGACAACGATGTGCGAACAAAACAAACAGAAAAATAGGTGAAAATGACAAATATAGGGTACAGCATTCAACATTTTGTTATAATCTTAATCACTATAAACAAAGATCTCACCAAAGTATACAAAGGTACAAGTATTTACAGTTGCATATTTGAGTGAGATGTTTTGATAGTTGTAGATGCATTTGTATGCATGTGTATTTATTATCATAGAAATATACCAAATGGAAATAAGTGAATATAAATAAACCATGAAAAAATTATATCAGTTTTTTATTCATTTAGTTCCCGTCTCGTTGATTTCTACCCTCTTCTTCTTTTATATATTAGAAGAAATCTTGTACGGAATCTACATCAACGTGTATTGCACTAGAACCTAAACAAAGCCAACAGCTTTTTGGGATTTGTGTTATTTCATTTGCCACACAATAATGCATCTGAATATTAGGCATATCTTTAGATATTGGGGAATACTAAATTAATGAAAATTAATGATAATGTTACGCACTTTCATTACAACACTTACTTTAAGGCTCCTGTTTTCTCTATTTTTTGTTGATTTGATGCAGGAACAAATTGCTGACATTCTAACTGCTTGAAGTTTTGTGTTATAAAAGTAATGTGTTCCGCCTTTTGCTGAAAAAAAACAGTTTATTTAAGCTGTTTAGTAAAACTATAAAAATGACATGACAAATGGAAAACAATACTAGTGGCCTTATTTATATACAAAGCACCAATAAAATCACAATGATCTTCAGCAGCAACAAACGACTGCCTGTTTTTGACATGAGACAAGTGGCGGGATTAAACATGTCTGTTGGCGATCGACTCTCCCCCGACAATTTACTTTTCTTTACTGACCTAGTGGTGTTTTTTTTTTTCTTGTTTTTGTCACAAGTGTATTATTGACATAGAACTAAGATCCTCGTATATTCATATATATTATATACCTGCTCAAAAATATCGTCCACATCAGAAGCCATCATTTTACTTTGTGGGACCCTTCCCAGTAAAGGAACTTTCTTCCTCATGTCTGAAAATCTAACATCCTCTAATGTTAGTCTTTCCTGTGTTTTAGCTCTTTTTCATCCAATTCATCTCTTTTAATCATCATCCGTGAATTTGTTCCGCCTCCTGTGTCAAACTGAGACTGAATGCTGACATCTTGCCTTCCAAAAGCCAGCAAGTTTCTGTCACTAGGATGTATCTTTGATTCCATCAGTCTATTTCCAATCCTGCCATCTTGAGACTGGTTAGTTTTGTATTCACCTGAAACAAAATAGCACTAAGAATAACAAAAGTCATGTCACACGGCGGGGCATAAAATGCAATATTCACACACTGCATACAATGGTCATCATGATCAGATTCAAAGTTTCTCTAACTTGCAATGAAATCAAAAGGTTGTTTTATAGGGTATTTCCGCAGGCAGTGCAAATTTTTTCACCCAAACAGCAAATGTGTAGAAAATCAATATATACTAATGAATTGAAAATCATTAACATTTTTTCCACGTTTCCTAAAGAACGCTTTCCTTATTGACACTGACAATATTGTATTGATAAAATTCCTAACAACAGGGTACATGTAACCATCGGATAAGTATCTGTATTTCGGTTAATTTTCAACAGACATTACTTTTTTGTTTAGAGGTATTTATTGTTCAGCCCTATGTCAGGAGGCCAATGATATAAGGTATCTCAAAAGTAAGGGATTGTTAAAATGATAGTGATTTTTGTATTTTCTAATGTTATAATTACTAATAGTTAAATGAGAAAATTATTGATGAGTCAGTCATTTAACTGTGGTTTTAATTTTACAATAATCACTATCCGAATAAATATTTATACGGACATAGTCCTTTCACAGAAAACAATTGCCTCGTGTTATTCATACCCATCGTACATGTATAATAAAGATACAATTGCATATAATAGATTACATCCACTTCATTTGAGCTTTTGTGGATAGTTGTCTCATTTGCAATCATAATGCATCTTCTTATACTTCTACTTATGTATAAACCTTGAATTTATTTATTCGTTTACTTGGATAAAACAGAAACTTCCGAAATATACCTGGGACATAAATAACTCAGACATAACAGGTATTTGGTGAAAACAACAGATGGCTGAAGTGATATATGGAAGAAAATCAGTGTTTCTTACAGGGTTTTTGGCATGCTAAAGCGCACTATCCATTTTCACGATGCCTTGACCTTATTGTGGAAAATTTCAAACAACGTCCCGTCCTTTTCAAAAACGTTCCTCGGAAGATACCAAGGCCTCGTTGATAAATATTCAGTATCATCTTCACAAATAATACACGATGGACTTGAAGTATAGATTCTAGGTAATGACTGTTTATCATCTTAGTCACGTGTTATAGTGTTCTTTTAAATTCTATATTACAATGCTGTACCCATATATTTGACATATTTACCTATTATGTCTGTTTGTTTTGTTCACACATTGATGTCAATATTATGGAATTTTATGCGACTGTCATACAAGCGAGAGGTTAAGCTAGCTATAAAACCAGGTTTAATCCACCATTTCTATATAAAGAATGTCTGTACCATGTCAGAAATATGATAGTTGTTATCAATTTGTTTGATGTGTTAGAGCTTTTGATTAGGAACTTTCCTTTTCCTCGGGTTTCGGTATTTTGTTATTTTACTTTTTCATAGCAGCAAGAATGCACGTTTAGAAATAAGACATGTTAATGAGAGATTCGTTTACCGCTTCTCTGGATTTGTGTAAGCATACACCAGTATGTCCGCAGCTCTGCCAGTACCTTCACACAAGATAACTGGAATATTGTGTTCGAGAGAAGTTTTAGCATCATCTATAGCCTCTCGACCTCCTTCTACTACAATCAATACAACTGGTATTCCCTCTCCTCCTGATAAAAAGAATAATAGAAGAATGACTCCATGAAAATTGATACCCCGCTTGTTAATATACAAGAATCAATGTACTAGTTCAATCTAATTTATGCTTATAAACTTAATGCAGAAATATCAAATTCAGGAATTTTCAATTTTAAAGGGACATTACTCGAGTGCAATAAAGTGACGTCACCCAAATTCGGAATTTGTCTGTGTTTGGTGGTAATAAGAATTTTATAGAATTTTTATAACTGTTGGCTGAGGCAAAGTAAAGTAAAGAGTGAGTACAGTAACGGTAAATTCAGCATTTTATTCTGTTTTTAAAGGGATACCACTCAAGAACAATAAAAGTGACTCTACCCAAATTTGAAATTGAGCTGTGTTTTGTGGTTACAAGCATTGTTTCTAAGTTTTATAACATTTGGTTGAGACAACTCATCTTCAAAATCTGAAACCAGTGACTTGACGTACCTACAAACATATGGACAAGGGGCACACAAGTATCAACAGTCTTCATATATTTACTTTCTGTCTGGTAAGTAATAGATTCATTCAACTTCTAAAGGTAACATTAACAGTTTAAGTGATGAAAAATATTAGTTATTTAAGCATTTTGTCTATTTTGATATTTACATTAAGAATTAGAAATACTGTGGATTCATTTATTTTCGTGGGTACCAATTTTTGTGGATTAAGGTAATGTTATCTTTAAGTAGATATTTGAAATCGTGGTTTTTTAGAAAATTGTACTTCAATGACCTTATCAATTAATTGTTCAGCTTTAGCCATAAAAATTAGTATCCCAGAAATAATCGTGAATCCACAGTATCACAAACCACGTATCTATTGTTAACTGAATGTTTAGTGAGTGGCTATTTAAAACATATAGGGTCATTTATAAATAATTGCAGTGTGTAATATAGTATTAAGTGGCTGGCTTTTTTTTATTTTTTTTTTTTAAATCTGATGAGCAGTTTTGTTGCCAAACATAATTTGGTACGCAACATACACAAGTTCTACATGGTTTTATAGCTGACTGTACGGTATGGGTCATGCTCATTAATAAAGCCTAGATAGTGATCTATTTTGTTTACATCTTTAGGTTTTGGTTTATTGTTTTCTCATTGGCAATAATATTACATGTCCCGGTTTTTTTAATTATATATTTAACTTCACATTCCAGACTGACAACATTCGACATTTACTTTTACCTTTTTCTATAGGATCAGACAGTTTCTTTTCAAATCTGGCTCTAAATTTAGCCACACCCCTATACATGTTTCTGTATCCATCATCAACAAAGATGAAATGTGTATGATCTGAATTCAGCGGCACTGGTTTTGCATGTTCTATCACATTACTGGTTAAGTATTCAGCTATTTTATCAAACTTTCCCTGAAGCATACAAGTTATAACACATATATTAGAGGAGGCCTAAATAGATAAGGAGATAATGGATCCCCTAGATGATCTCCCCTTTGAAAGGAAAAAGTCTTCTGTTTGTCCGTTTTTTAACTCTATATATTTAGTGGATGCTAGGCCTTACAACTTTTCAAACTGCACAGGTTAGTCTGTACTCAGAGTAGTTTTTGATGTGTAAATACAGCCATATGTGTCATTTTGTTATGATGAACCTTAACACTGCACTAGAGGCATCACAGTAGCATGCCCTCATAGATATTTCCAAAGGGCATGATTCTTTTAAAAATTAAGGAACTATTGTGAGCACGCTTACATACCCCACGGCTTCACATTGTCACTGGACAAACAAAATCTCACAGACACCAAGTTCATAGACCCTTAACTCCTACATACATTAACTTATAAAAATTCTTTTGGATATGCAAATCTACATATCATGTCCTTAACATCTACAAAGTTTCATGAAAGTCCGTTGTGTGGTGTCAGAGGAGACAATGACAAAATGTTGCAGTAGTATATTTTGGCAAAAATATAAAGTTAAACGGTACAGGGCCAAACAATATCCACGAAAATGAGATTTGTCATTGATAATACAATTGCATATCAAATATCATTGACTTACCACTAGTGGCTCTCAATATAATAACCTAATAACAAACGCATACATGTAAAATAAGGAAACGTTATTTGTTACGTGTGGAGGATGTATTTGTCAACAAACTATCGGCAATCCCATTGGAACCAACTGTGCCCCTCTTCTTGTCGACTTGTTCCTTTATTCTTATGAAGCTGACTTCATACAGGAACTTTTAAGAAGAAAGAAAGAAAGTTAGCATATCCTTTAACTTTACTCCCGCTATATAGATAATGTTCTCTCACTAAATAATTCAAAGTTTGGTGACAATGTTGATCGCATCTATCCCATCGAACTAGCGGTAAATGATACAACAGATAAAGTTATGTCTGCCTCATATCTTGGCTTACATCTACAAATTGAAAACGAGGGTCGGTTGAAAACAAAATATTACAACAAAAGAGTTGATTTCAGCTTTCCAATTATGAACTATCCATTTCTATGTAGCAACATTGCAGCAGCGCCTGCATACGGAGTATATATCTCCCAACTGATACGATATTCCAGGCTTGTATTTCCTATCATGATTTCCTTGATAGAAGGTTGCTGCTCACAAGGAAGCTTTTAATTGATTTTAAAGCAAGAGTTCCAAATGGTGAAGTTGAAATCATCTGTTCGTAAATTTTACGGACGCCATTACGAGTTGGCTGACCGTTATGGAATAGCCGTTTAACATATAATAGCGGATATGTTCCTAATGTCTTAACTACAATCCCGTTCCTTTTTCACGAATGTGGCCTACCTAATTAGATTTATTACCGGGATTGTACTAACATGAGCAACACGACGAATGTCTTTGTGGAGCAGGATCTGCTTGCCCTTCTGGAGCACATGAAATCACTTCAAGTTATTGGTGGGGTTCGTAATGCATAGTCTTTATTTTTCTATGTTATTTTTGTATACAATTGTTTGTCTGTTTGTTTTTCTCGTTCTGGGCCATGGCGCTGTCACTTTGTTTTCGATATATCAGTTTGAATGTCTCTTTGGTATCTTTCGCCCCTCTTTTCGAAGTCAATAAACCATGACTGAGGGGCTGAGCCAAATAATGACCGCGGGATTCCTTTTTAAAAGATGAAGGGTAATAAGGCCCTTATTTGGCCAAAAAAATACACTGCGTTCAGAAAAGAAAAACAAATTTATCATTTTAACGAGTTACCATGGCAACAAAGGAAATAATGACGGAAAATGCATCAACTTAGCAGTTTTCTTTTTTTGTTATGCACTTGGTGCATTTTATGACCTAATGTGGACGTCGTAACATTAAAAATCTTATATAATGTATTTATATTTCTTTAATTTCTGTTTTTCCAAACATTTTTGAAAATTTGAAATAGTTCTAAAACACTTTATTTTTTTTCTGTGCTAAAACCAATTCTCAAAGACCGTATATGATTCTATTTTATTTCTTCTGGTGGTCAATTTACATAAATTTTACTATTTCATCACTAGCTTTAATTTGAAACTCACAAATATATATAATGATGAAACATTGTTTGCAGAACAATGCAATCGAAATCGGCTACAAGTAGATTACTCCCGAGACAAAAACGCACAAACGCGAAAACACGAAAATGCGAAATCGCGAAATTGCTCAAACGCGAAAACGCGAAGTCGAAAATGTGAAATTAGAAAGAAAAAAAATATTTCGCGTTTCCGTGTTTTCGGCTTCGCGTTTTCGCGTTTTTACTTTGCGTTTCCGCGTTTTCGACTTCGCGATTTCGCGTTTTCACCTTTTTGCTCGATCTATAGAATATCAAGGGCGAAAACACGAAAACGCGAAACGGCCTTAACTGGCTACCATATAAACCAACAAAATCAACGAAAATTGGTATCCTACGAGTAGTAATGAATTCACAGTACAAATTTTACCTCTACACTGATAGCGTGGTCTGTCAGGACTTTTCTATCTTTAACATATCCCCATGGAGCTATTCCAATACAACGTAGACCATGGGCAAATCTGTCTTTATACCATTCGAATGATTGGCCTTCTCTCACTGCTAATCCTACTTCCTTCATTACTCCCATATTGAATCCTGATGTTATCAGCCAGGCATTTGTTGTCTGGGAAGCCTGTTAGATATATAAAGCATTTATTGCATTGGTAAGAATGACAAACCGTGAGTCTTTATAAAAGTCAAACATAAAAGATATCTCGCATAGGAAATAAATCCTGCATTTATCCTCCCTTACACCAAACAACAATCAGTATTGTCAAGCTGCTGTTCGTGAAGTTGCATTAAAGTGATTACAGATTTAAGATATATAATACTGTGGATTCATTAATTTTCGTGGGTATCAATTTTCGTGAGGAAAACTTGCATATTCGTGGATATTTTATTCGTGGTTTTGCTAAAGTTTGCATACAATCATTATATATAAAATTTGTCATTCGTTGAACATTTAATTTCGAGGTTTACCTGAACCAACAAAATCCACGAAAATTGGTATCCCACGAATAATATAGGGTTATTGCATGAATATTGGGGAATATTGTCCCGAGTAGAATTTTATATTGCACGAGCTTGCGAGTTCAATATATGTTCTACGAGGACAATATTCCCAATATTCATGCAATAACCCTTTATTGTATAGCAATATAATATTTGAAAGTAAAATTGGTTTAACCTAAAATTTTGTCGTTGATGACGTCATTGATTTTGAAGATTTATTGCACTAGTGCAATATTAGAATTTATTGCACGCTAACTTTTGGTTACTTTCTGTGGGAAATATTATATTGCTATGCAATAATAATGAATCCACAGTAGTATTTTGAATATTCTTCTATATCTACGTCAAAACCAAAACGGTAATGCAACAATATTAGATATTAACTCATTGCATTCTTGAATTGATATGTTAATTTAGTCATTTGTTGAACATTTTACTTTCAAATTATTAAAATAGTTTTGCTATATAAATATAAAACAAATAACAATAAACAACGAGTATTGACAGTTGTGTTACTCTTGTTGAAATATTCCATTTAAATGTTTTGAAGTTTAGTGACGTCCATTTTACTGTACTAGGACACATTTTGTTTGTGGGCCAGCTGAAGCCCGCCTCCGAATGCGAGATTTTCACGCCTGGTTAAAGACCCATTGATGGCCTTGGGCTGTTTTCTGCTCTTTAATTCCCATTTTAATTCTCAATTTTATTTATGAGACATAGTTTGTGATATAGCAGCAAGCTTACACTAGAGTTGTGTCAATAGTCTATTATCTGACCTAAGACATTACCAAAATATTGACTGAATTCTTCAATAAAATTTGAATGCTTCCGTCATTTTACAACAGACTATTCCAAAGATTACGAATGAATGTTTCCCTCCTCCTACAAAATACCATTTAAAGTTACTATAAAAGTACTTTTATTTAAGCGGTACCAATTTTCGTTGTTTTTCGTAAAAGAATTTATCCACAATTTAAGTGTCAAAAGAAATATAACAACTGTTGTCCAAATCTAAACATGGAAAGATCTCCATGTAGGTTTGACTACATTGATTCGGGCATATAATCTAAAAAATATTTTAAATATCATCGAACGCACTAAGAACTATATATAAACCTTTTATCCTTTTGATCTTTAAAAGAGATAACTGTATTTACCCTTCAAATTCTCATGAAAAATTAGTTTTGATCGATGAAAGGTAGGCTATCGGTGATGACATACGATGAAAAAAAGTAATAATTACATATTGGGCATGAGAAGTATTTCAACAAATCAAAATACATTTGTGGCAGTTTTGTGCAACCTATTTCAAATAACATGTTTACGGCCCTCTAAAAACCTTTCATGATCGTTAATCTGTTAATCATTTGATATTGGGGTTGATAAGTGTCATCACTTCTGATTTCACATGTTCTACATTTATAATGTTTACATTACAAACAGTAAGAAGAATAGACGATTAAGCCTTCTTCCGATATCAATTATTTTATTAAAATTCTTATAAACGTTAACGTTGTAAGTAATGAAAGGCATAAGGGAAGTGAAATGACCCCCATATTTTGCAATGTCCATCAAATCATTATAAGAATGAATATTTTTATTTTCAAGAATCTTCGATTCTAATGGCTTCAAACTCTTCACTCAATTTGTTTCAGAAACTCAAATTAACGATTTTTAAAAGAACTCACGAACATTTAACTATTGATCAAATTTAGAAAATTGATATCCACGAAAAAGTTATTTGAACAGTTTCTTATCAGATTAAACTGGTATGTGTCCCTCATTTATAACAGACCACCCAAAGATCAAACTGGAATGTTCCCCTCCATTTTACGACAAACCTTTCAAATGTACCGTAATAGGATATCAGAATGGAATGTTTTCTTCATTTATAACAAACCTCTCAAAGAGCAAACAGCAATGTTTCCCTCATTGTACAACAGACCAATCAAGGTTATTGTAATCAGATCGGAATAGAATGTTTCCGTCATCATTATACCAGACCACTGAGAGATCAAAGTGGAATAATTCCCTTATTTTACAACAGATCATTTTATTTAGTGTGTGTTTGTTTTTTCCACATTGGCTAGAGGTATAGGGGATGGTTGAGATTTCAAAAACATGTTTAACCCCGCCGCATTTTTGCGCCTGTCCAAAGTCAGGAGCCTCTGCCTTTGTTAGTCTTGTATGATTTTTAACTCTAGTTTCTTTTATTTATTTCGGAGTTTACTATAGCGTCCATTATCACTGAACTTGTACACATTTTTGTTTAGGGCAAGCTGACGCATGCCTCCGGTTGCGGGATTTTCTCGCTGTATTGAGGACGCATTGGTGGCCTTCGGCTGTTTTCCTATCTTTGGTCGGGTTGTTGTCTCTTTGACACTTTCCCCATTTTCATTCTCAATTTTAGAAAAAGACCAGACTAGAAAGTTACCCTCGTTTACAACAGACCACTGTACTTACTTTTATAGGACAGGACAGGAAAGTTTCCATCATTTTACAACAGGCCACTGTACTGCCTTAAATAAGATTGGAAAGATTCCCTTTTTTTACCGCGGACCACTTCACTGCCTTAAAGAAGACCAGACTGGAAAGATTCCCTCATTTAACAACAGACCCCTTTACTTACTTTGATTAGACCAGACTGGAAAATTTCCCTCATTTTACAACAGACCACTATACTTACTTTAATTAGACCAGACTGAAGAGTTTCCCTCATTTTATAACAGATCACTATTCTTACTTTAATCAGACCAGACTGGAAAGTTTCCCTCAATTTACAGCAAATCACTACACTTACTTTATTTAGACCAGACTAGAAAGTTCCTCATTTTACCGCAGACCACTATACTTAATTTAATTAGACCAGACTGGAAAGTTTCCTCATTTTCCCGCAGACCACTATACTTTCTTTAGACAAGACTGGAAATGTTTCCTCATTTTACAGCAGATCACAATATAAAAGGAAGATGTGGTATGATTGCCAATGAGACAAATCTCGACAAGAGACCAAATGACGCAGAAATTAACAACTCTATGTCACCGTACGGCCTTCAACAATGAGCAAATCACATACCGCACAGTCAGCTTTATACTTACTTCAATCAGACCAGACTGGAAAGTTTCCTCATTTTACAACAGATCACTATACTTACTTTAATCAGACCAGACTGGAAAGTTTCCTCAATTAACAGCAAATCACTATACTTACGTTATTTGGACCAGACTGGAAAGTTCCCTCATTTTACCGCAGACCACTATACTTACTTTAATTAGACCAGACTGGAAAGTTTTCCTCATTTTACAACAGATCACTATACTTACTTTAATCAGACCAGACTGGAAAGTTTCCCTCATTTTACCATTAAGCTTGAAGTTTTTAGCACCACCAACAACAGATATGATCAGACTAGGCGTATTTGGCTCCATTATTCTCCAGTGGTCTTTCATCAGCTTAATAGCCAGGCCAACAGAATCTGGTTTTCTTCATCTGTTAAACGTAAGTACTGAAACGAACACAGACTTGCAATGGGTTACATGTAATTAAGAAATGAGGTCACATGACAGAAAACCATTGCGTTGACCATCGGTCAAAAGGTAATCAATGACAATGAAATTGGTAAAATATAATTTAAGGATGAAAATGAAATTCAAATTGGCTTTACTTTTATCAGTTTTAAGTTTATGAAGTTTTATTCAAATATATACATGTATTTCACAACATTAAAAAAAATCATGATTCCACACCTACTTACATAGATTGTAAATAGAACTTTGTCAGATTGACAGCAAACCAGGTTTTCGTTAATTTAAACGCGCTTGTATGCTTTTTCCCGCCACTTTTCATGCTTTTGTGCCTTTTGGCTAATCAGCAATATAGAATTTGACTTCCATTTTGTCATCAGAAACACCTTATTCAACTTTTACAAGCTTTGGTTTAAAGTTATTGCATTGAAACGATGCAAAGTGCATTTTAATAAATCTAACAAGGATTATAACTCTTGATCAGTGAAAGTATAAATTGTCAAAACTTAAGTTGTTCTTTATTTTGTCATCAGCAACAACAAATTAAAATTTGAAAAGAATTGTTGAAACCCTTTAAAAGTAATTGCATAAAACCAACATACAGTGCACAATTTGTTTTTAAACGGACATAACTCCTCTAGCATACAGGTGAAAAATTTCAATATTGAAAACTATTGGTTAATAAATAAAGGCAACAGTAGTATGCTGCTGTTCGAAAGTCATAAATCGAATGAAAGAAAACAAATCTGGGTTACAAAATAAAACCGAGGGAAACACATCAACAATAAGAGGAAAACAACATAACAACGGAAACACTGACGTGCAACAAAAACAAAACGACAATGCAACACACACAGAAACGAACTATAAGATAACAACTGCCATTTTTCTGACTTGGTGCAGGACATTTTAAGAAAAAATGGTGGGTTGAACCTGGTTTTGTTGTTAGCCAAATCTCGCGCCTTTATGGCAATGTTAAATATAACACTAAAATGACAACATTACATGACAGGACTACAGTACAAATAAATGCAAGAACATTCAGGACAAAGAAATACACAAATAAACAATACAATAGTATAGTTCGACATGCTAATATGTATCAAAGGTACCAGGCTTATAATTTAATAGGCCAGACGCGCATTTCGTCTACATAAGACTCATCAGTGACGCTCAGTTTTAAAATGTTCATATGTGATGACATGGAAACTGTTCGCAGCCGCCTACTCGCCATGAAATAGAAATTATTAATCTCTTTTGTTTTCATTTTTAAAAATAGCAATAAACGCAAGCAATAAGTTCTGCCTTTACCATGTTTACAATAAAACAGGTACATAATTTATTAATATTAACCTATCAATACCTCTGTTCTTTGTACAATGTATTTATTATTTTCAAATTTTTCAATATGTGAGTTTACAAAATACTGAAATTATTTGTGTTTATTAGCTATGGAAGTTGCTATCCCATTACCATTGACACCATATCTTCCTTCATGGTCATACTATTGTCGCGGGTATATATATTATAAATATCAATTATTCATAATTATAAATCAACTGTAAACAAACGTGAAAAATACTACAGATTTTCTATCCCAGGAATAGATTACCTTATCTATATTTGGCAAAACCATTTGGAATTATCGGTCCTCAATCATCTTCAACTTCGTACAGTATTTTGTCTTTTTTTTATATTTTCGAGCATCACTGAAGAGCCTTTTGTAGACGTAACGCGCCTAGCGTACAACATTTTAATCTTTGTGGCTGTGATGAGTTTGTTCATTCTGATTTATGATTGAATTTTCCTAAATCAACTTACCTTTGCAGGTTTCATGATTCTTATTTTTATAATTGATTTTTTCCACGTTAACATACCTTTGCAGGTTTCATGCCACCAACTTGTTCCATGCCTGTAAATTTTATTTTACCAAAAGACGTCGTTTTTTTACTTTTATAGCCTGATCAGCTTTCCATTCCACAGGAGGGAACTTTTCAGGAGGTTTAGATCCAAGATTGTTGGGATCAATAAAAGGCTTTAAATCTTTAAAACACATTAAAATCAACTAAACATTCATAATATACTAGTAGTAAAAAAATTCATGTTTATATTATTTGAGAACAAAATTGACAGCTAATCGACTTGTATATTTAAAGATACCAAAATATATTATGATTGCAAATGAGACAACTCCCCACCAAAGACCGAATGACTATCAAATTAACAGCTATATGTCACCGTATGACCTTAAACAATGAGCAAAACTTAAAGCTCATTACATTCTATAAAAGGCCCAAAAATAACGTACGTTGGTTATTTTAAACGACTATAAGAATTTGCTAATTTTATTGGTGCATTAACATATTTTGAAACTCATGAATTTCGAAATTTATGGAATATCACTTCATTTGTTTGTCTAAACATTTCAATTTTCTCTGTGCTTCACTCAATAAGTTAAAAGAAATCATGAAACGTTATTCATATTTGGTATAGATTGAAGTTTATAATCCTTAATGTTCCAAGTCATGTGATGTTGTGTTCCTTTCATTTAGAGCTGACCCAGAATTAGATGCAGGTGAAGAATGGGTAGAACTGTTGATTTAACATACAATTCTTACAAATGGATTTTCTAAGGAAATTGCACCAAACGTATTCAACATGTTCAATTAATTTGTCTGACTCACATTCCCAATCAGAATTAATTTTGAAACTTTATTTCAACTATGTTAGTTCTAACAATGTTTTGTATTTATTAACATACTACATATACATGTGAATTGTTAGATGGTATAAATATTACTTTTAAATTGTTGATTAATCATATATTTAAAGTGTCTGTAATAAAGAATAAATCTGTGGGTTACTATATTGTAGTTAAAACGAAATGTTAAAAATCCTTAAACATACCAGTCGGAATTAGGTTATCATATCTATATGTCGTTACTTTTCGTTTTCCAGGTTGGGTTGATTCGTTAAATTCATATGGAATATGATTTTTTAAAACTTCTCCACAGTGACATCTAAAATAAAATTTTAAAAATCAGATTTAAAAACAATTACTGTTAATTTTGCCAAACAATGAGTTTGTAAAAGGCAGAAATGGATGAGGTCGATCAAACAGTTTTTTATTTTGACTTATTTTTTTTAGTATTTACATTCAGACTGTTGACTATAATTGTTGTTTTGATATATTTTTTTGTGTATCTGCAGTCAGACTGTTGACAACATTTGTTGTTTTGTCATAATTTGTGTGTATCTGCAGTCAGACTGTTGACTACATTTGTTGTTTTGACATAATTTTTGTGTATCTGCATTCAGACTGTCGACTACATTTGTTGTTTTGACATAATTTTTGTGTATCTGCAGTCAGACTGTTGACTACATTTGTTGTTTTGACATAATTTTTGTGTATCTGCAGTCAGACTGTTGACTACAATTGTTGTTTTGACATATTTATTGTGTATCTGCAATCAGCTATACTATCGACTTCATTTTATCACTTTTATTACCAAAAATAACACCTTTCTTTTGACAGATGATCATGATAATGAATGTTCTCTGCTCAAAAAACGGTGGCAAATATTACATGCATATTCAGGATGATAAAATGATAATTTGATGATACATAAATGTACCATTCATATTATAGCTGTCACATTTGGCTGCAAGTATCATTTATTACCTATTGTTTTTTTTCCTTAAGTATTTTCTTAATTGATTATTGACGGTTTTTTTAACATTTTAATTGAGGTAAACAAAAGCAAAATCACAAAATTCTGATCTCCGAGGACAATTCAAAGGGAAAGTCCGTTATCAAGCGGCAAAATCAAAAGCTCAAACACACTAAACGAATGGATAACAACCGCCATATTTCTGACTTGGTACAGGCATTTTCTTAATTAGAAAATGGTGGATTAAACATGGTTTTATAGCTAGCTAAACCTCTCACTTGCATGACAGTCGCATAAATTCCATTATATTGACAACGATGTGCGAACAAAACAAACAGAAAAATAGGTGAAAATGACAAATATAGGGGTACAGCATTCAACATTTTGTTATAATCTTAATCACTATAAACAAAAGATCTCACCAAAGTATACAAAGGTACAAGTATTTACAGTTGCATATTTGAGTGAGATGTTTTGATAGTTGTAGATGCATTTGTATGCATGTGTATTTATTGTCATAGAAATATACCAAATGGAAATAAGTGAATATAAATAAACCATGAAAAAATTATATCAGTTTTTTATTCATTTAGTTCCCGTCTCGTTGATTTCTACCCTCTTCTTCTTTTATATATTAGAAGAAATCTTGTACGGAAGCTACATCAACGTGTATTGCACTAGAACCTAAACAAAGTCAACAGCTTTTTGGGATATGTGTCAATTCATTTGCCACACAGTAATGCATCTGAGCATTAGGCATATCTTTAGATATTGGGGAATACTAAATTAATGAAAATTAATGATAATGTTACGCACTTTCATTACAACACTTACTTTAAGGCTCCTGTTTTCTCTATTTTTGTTGATTTGATGCAGGAACAAATTGCTGACATTCTAACTGCTTGAAGTTTTGTGTTATAAAAGTAATGTGTTCCGCCTTTGCTGAAAAAAAACAGTTTATTTAAGCTGTTTAGTAAAACTATAAAAATGACATGACAAATGGAAAACAATACTAGTGGCCTTATTTATATACAAAGCACCAATAAAATCACAATGATCTTCAGCAGCAACAAACGACTGCCTGTTTTTGACATGGGGCAAGTGTCGGGATTAAACATGTTTGTTGGCGATCGACTATCCCCCCGAACTGTGACAATTTACTTTTCTTTACTGACCCAGTGGCGGTTTTTTTTCTCTCTTGTTTTGGTCACAAGTGTATTATTGACATAGAACTAAGATCCACGTATATTCATATATGTTATATACCTGCTCAAAACTATCGTCCAGATCAGAAGCCATCATTTTACTTTGTGGGACCCTTCCCAGTAAAGGAACTTTCTTCCTCATGTCTGAAAATCTAACATCCTCTAATGTTAGTCTTTCCTGTGTTTTAGCTCTTTTTTCATCCAATTCATCTCTTTTAATCATCATCCGTGAATTTGTTCCGCCTCCTGTGTCAAACTGAGACTGAATGCTGACATCTTGCCTTCCAAAAGCCAGCAAGCTTCTGTCACTAGGATGTATCTTTGATTCCATCAGTCTATTTCCAATCCCTGCCATCTTGAGACTGGTTAGTTTTTGTATTCACCTGAAACAAAATAGCACTAAGAATAACAAAAGTCATGTCACACGGCGGGGCATAAAAATGCAATATTCACACACTACATACAATGGTCATCATGATCAGATTCAAAGTTTCTCTAACTTGCAATGAAATCAAAAGGTTGTTTTATAGGGTATTTCCGCAGGCAGTGCAAATTTTTTTCACCCAAACAGCAAATGTGTAGAAAAATCAATATATACTAATGAATTGAAAATCATTAACATTTTTTTCCACGTTTCCTAAAGAACGCTTTCCTTATTGACACTGACAATATTGTATTGATAAAATTCCTAACAACAGGGTACATGTAACCATCGGATAAGTATCTGTATTTCGGTTAATTTTTCAACAGACATTACTTTTTTTTGTTTAGAGGTATTTATTGTTCAGCCCTATGTCAGGAGGCCAATGATATAAGGTATCTCAAAAGTAAGGGATTGTTAAAATGATAGTGATTTTTTGTATTTTCTAATGTTATAATTACTAATAGTTAAATGAGAAAATTATTGATGAGTCAGTCATTTAACTGTGGTTTTAATTTTATAATAATCACTATCCGAATAAATATTTATACGGACATAGTCCTCTTTCACAGAAAACAATTGCCTCGTGTTATTCATACCCATCGTACATGTATAATAAAGATACAATTGCATATAATAGATTACATCCACTTCATTTGAGCTTTTGTGGATAGTTGTCTCATTTGCAATCATAACGCATCTTCTTATACTTCTACTTATGTATAAACCTTGAATTTATTTATTCGTTTACTTGGATAAAAACAGAAACTTCCGAAATATACCTGGGACATAAATAACTCAGACATAACAGGTATTTGGTGAAAAACAACAGATGGCTGAAGTGATATATGGAAGAAAAATCAGTGTTTCTTACAGGGGTTTTTGGCATGCTAAAGCGCACTATCCATTTTTCACGATGCCTTGACCTTTTTGTGGAAAGAAAATAAAGGCGCCATGCCGTAATTAAAGATTGATTCTGTCATTCATCTTTTAGGTTAATAAGAGCATTTTGAGTAATTTCCCGTTGGACGAAATCATAATTGTTTGGCCGACTTTTATTGAATTTCATAATTATGTTTGAACAAATTTGAAGCATCCGAGTACTAAATAAAGGCAACATTAGTATACCGCTGTTCGAAAGTCCTAAATCGATTGAGAGAAAACAAATCCAAACTACAACCGAGGGAAACACATCAACTATAAGAGGAAAACAACGAAACATCAGAAACACTAAAGTGCAACAAAAAACCAAACGACAATGTAACACACACAGAAACGAACTATAAGATAACAACTGCCATTTTCCTGACTTGGTACAGGACATTTGAAGAAAAAAATGGTGGGTTGAACTTGGTTTTGTGGCCAGCCAAACCTCGCGCTTTTATGGCAATGTTAAATATAACACTAAAAGGACAACATTACATGACAGGACTACAGTACAAATAAATGCAAGAACATTCAGGACAGAGAAATACACAAATAAACAATACAATAATACATTTCGACATGCTAATAATTATCAAAGGTACCAGGATTATAATCTAATACGCCAGACGCGCGTTTTATCTACATAAGACTCATCAGTGACGCTCAGATCAAAATAGTCAGAAAGCCAAACAAGTATAAAGTTAAAGAGCATTGATGACCCAAAATTCCAAAAAGTTGTGCCAAATACGGCTAAGGTTATCTATGCCTGGGATAAGAAAATCCTTAGTATATAGAATAATTCATACTTTTGCAAACAGTAAATTTATAAAAAAAAACAAATTTTTTTAAATGACCGTATAATTGATATTCATGTCAACACCAATGTGCTGACTAACCACAGAATAAAAACGAAAACGTAAAACAACCTAGGGCAGCACATAAAAACAGCACAACAGAACCACGCATTGTCTATCACACGACTGGATTGACGCTTCAAAATGACGTCACAGGTAAATTTCTAAAATTTTGATATACAAAATGTAGTTAAAGATTAGGTTTGAAATTATCGTATTTGGTGTATTTTATAACAATTACAAGACTATTTATATAGAATTGTGTTAGTAATTAGATAATTAATTGTACTATCTGACTACATGTATGTCGGTATTTCTTCTGAATCAAACTGTAAAACAAATAAATCGTGTACGTTTAGTTGCTTTAAACTAAAATCTTACAAATGATCTGGGTGATTAATTATCTATACTTTTACATACGAATAGAAAAAATAAAAGAAATTAGAATTACAACTACAAACGATAAGACATTTAACAATATCCGATCAGAATTACAAATACAACATCATAACCAAATACAGGAAAGGTGGATAACAAATACCGTGACACGTCTTATAGCAATGCGAAAACACACTCAACAAAACAGTCATATTCGGAAATAGGTCATGTTCGGTACTTAAAAGACCAGACGACGTAAATAGTGAACCATAATCTAAGACGTGGTAAAAATGTCCTTAGTTAGTTTAGACAAAGACACATCGTATGGATCAACCAATTCGTGATGGTGTCCATAAAATTTACGGAGTGTATTTTTAATCTTTCCTCCTCATAACTTTGTTGGAGCAGTTTCTGCGTAAGGAGTACACTCCTGTATATGACGTCCGTATAGTGTGAACATGCTCAAGCATAATGTATCAACTGAGATATGTAAACACCATACGATGGGGCCGAGGGTATGTTACTGCTGAGAAATGGGAAATTGATAATTGGGAAGTTGAAATCGTCCCGTTTGTCATAGATTTTAGTGTGAAGTCGTCCATCTGTGTCAATATTGAGGAAAAGATCAAGGTATGAAGCAGTCCTTCTAGTATCAGTAGTATACTTAATTTTAAGTTCACTTGGATATATGAGATGCAATTTTTGGCTGAATATATAGGTTATTCAGTGATAGGAGATCATCAATATATCTGAAAGTAAAATTAAAGAATTTCGCAAGGTGCTTTTTGAATAAATTCTGCTTCATACGAATACAAAAAAAAAATCCGCCAGTAAGGGTGCACAATTAGTACCCTTGGGATAGCGACTGTCTGTTGAAATATATACGGTTCATGATTTAATCTAATTAAGGACAAAATCGACTGTACCACTGCGAATTAAGTATGTAGACAATCTAAAAGGGAACAAAGCGATCGTTTGAGTGACAATTTTTCGATGCATTGGATGAAAATAACGTAGACCATCAGCTGTTTTTTGTTACTCATTTTTAGGTACGACCACTTTATGTATTTGGTCGGATTTGGTGTGAAATTATGAAGGCTTTCTTACATTTATCTTGATGAAATTAGAGTTAAGAGAATAACTCATTTAGTTTTGACACCGTTGAATAAATAATAAAAGAAACCGTAGCATTGGATGGGAAAAAATGAATAGCCTCAAAAAGTTGTGTACTGTTGAGAGCCAAGGTTTTGGTTGATTGGTATAAACATGTCAGATCCAAAACGTATTAGTTTATCATTGTTTTGTGTAGCTAAAAGCAATGCATACAATTTAAGCTCTTGGTCATGCAAGTCTCAACAATTTCATTACTTTATGTCATGTAGTGTTGACGTTTTATCGATATTTTTTAACCATGTCATAAAGCAGGAGGTCTAACAATTTATTTACCCAGGTTCAACCCACCATTTTCTTAAAATGTCGTGTACCAAGTCAGGAATATGGCAGTTGTTTTCACATAGTTTGTTTATATGTGTGTTGGTGTTTGTTTTTTGTTGCACTCCGGTGTTCCTGTTGTTCCTTTGTTTTCCATTTATAGTTGATGTGTTTCCCTCAGTTTTGGTGTGTAACCCGGATTTGTTTTTTTCACAATCGTTTATGACTTTTGGACACCTGTATACTTCTAGTGCCTTTATTAATTCATAACATAGCTTTAGAAAATCAAGGATCCAGTATTTAAATTTATAGGAAATTATTGTTTAATGAGGCAGTTGTACTATCAAGATTCTAATAGCAGCGTCTTGAAGCGATAATTTTATTAAAAATGGAATAAAATTAATAACCGTACATAAATATCTATATTTCTTACTAGTAGAAATGAAAGAAAGGTACCAAAATGTATATTTTGATGAAATTCAAGTCCATAACAGTGCTTTCATATCTACACAAAATGTATGTAAATGGTGCTCTGAAAGTGTAGTCCTCCACAAAAGGTTTGACCTTCAAGGGTAGCCGATGGCGCTAAGAGTGCCTCTCAAAAGCTTATAAGTTCTAAAATTACCCAACTTTGTCAAATCAGTTGAAGCAATCTGGGGTGCTGTTTAAATAATGTATTTTGAATAAAACTTTTCATAGAGACATGTTTAAACCATCGTAAACACATCGAACAAAGGATTTTTAATGATTTGAATAAGTATATTAAAATCTGCTGCTTAAACTATCAAAATTTTAAAATGTTCACTTTACAAACTTTTTCCTCTCTCGGCTCATTGTTGAAGACCTTGGTTTTTGCAACATTTGACCTCACCCAGAACTTGTCTAAGTAACTGTTTTTCCTGGACTAAAGAGTGATAAGATGTTTTGATTTCACCTTTGTATAGTCTCTCTCTTTTCCTTTTGTCAGGTATTTAAGCCTCATGCACTTTGCATGTAGTATTGAACAAATAGGGTATATTGCTTTCTGGAGGTTCATTGTTCCCATATGGTGTTAATGCTTTAAAAGCTGTAAAACAACTGTGAAAATAAACGTGCTGATGAATGAAGTTCCTTGTTTTGATTTCTGTATTGTCACGTTCTCGCTTTAACACTGTTTACTTGAATGACAAGTTTATTTATTATCCATAGAGAAGCTGTTAGACTTTATATATATTGATGAATACATTACCTGGCACAAGCTTACATCTCTATTTATTCTAATAAAAAAACAAAACTCAAGACGGAAAAAAAACAATATCAAAAGACAACAGGAAGTTTATTGTGCTGCTAAGCGCTGCTGGATCAATATAGGGGAGATAACACTAAAAGTTGAAGTAAAGATTTTGATCAACGTCTATCAGAATTCCAAACAATATTGCGAATATACATGTGTTTCATAAATAAATAGAAAAGACGAGCAGTGAAAAAGTTCATGGTTTTTTGTTTGTTTGTTTTTGTGTGTATGTTTGTTTTATTTTATTTTGCTGTAAATGTGCTGATGTTTTGTCATAGATGGATACCCCATAAATAATTGACCTTTTTGATTTTCTATTAATTGTTTACATTTGAGAAATTAGTTAAACATATGTTTTAATATGATATAGTATAGTAAACAAGAGACATATATATTATACATTGTTCCCAAGAACATAACTTCATGGCGTTGTATCATGAAATTTTGTCCTTAGTTTTAGAATAATGTGCAGTGAAGGATGAAATTCCATATCTATTTTATAAATGAATAGTACGAAATTTTGTCTTGTTAAAGGGAGGTTATACAAGGTTGTATATTGAGATAATATTTTATAGATGAATTGTCATGAAATTTTAACTCATGAAATGGAGGTTATAGACATTTAATATTTGGGGTAATGATATCATGAAACAAACCTGCTTAACTAATTGATGTAACACACACAAAAATATAAAACAAACATCCCGATAAATCAACAATTTCATGGCAGAGGAATCCTCAGGGAAAACATAAATAGATTTTTAAAAGACAGTGTTTCACAGTCAAATATTTTCGTGGACAGAATTTCACAGTGTAATATTGTCGTTCTTATTCAATTTTTTATTACTTAATTCCTTTTTTTCCACTATTAATCTGTATACTTATGCTACAATCAATTTTACCAGTCATAGATTCAGTATTGAGATATAAAACTTGATGATATAGTCAATGTCATTGAAATATTTAATATATATTTATATTTTAGCTTCAAAACATAGTTTTGGGCACTAACAATAGAAATTTATTTAATGTTAAAATTCTGATGTCGTCTTCCTTGGTAAACTACCATTATCTAGGATAAATCAAACAAGATGAACAAATGTTGTCTTCCGAGGGTATCACAAGCCCAGTAGTCAGCACGGTGTTGACATGAATATCAATTATATGGTCAATTATATAAATTGCCTGTTTACAAAAGTATAAATTTTTCGAAATACTAAGGATTTTCTTATCCCAGGTAAAGATTACCTTTGCCGTATTTGACACAACCTTTTTGGAATTTTGGGTCCTCAATGCTCTTCAACTTTGTACTTGTTTGGCTTTACAACTTTTTTTATCTGAGCGTCACTGATGAGTCTTATGTAGACGAAACGCGCGTCTGGCGTATTAAATTATAAGCCTGGTACCTTTGATAACTATCTGCCTATGATTAGAACAAGTATAAACCCTCTTTGTATTTGGCCCAAGGTCATACTTTCTTTTTTTTCTAATCATTCTCTTGCAAATGGATGAGGTTCATTTCGTTAAACTCATCCTTTATAACCTCTTTGCAACACATTCCATATGTGATGCAACAGTAAACTGACTAGAGCCCAAACTTACTAATGTAAAAGAAATGACTCCATATCAGTCTCATTTGAGTAGGATCATTAACTTCATAAACATAGTATATCTTTCATTAGTATATTGTCTATGACAAGTACATTTGTATACCGGCGAATATACTCCCTTTGTATAAAAAGGAATATCATATAATTAAAGGTCATTCTCGATTGTCTTATCTATATCAAAATTATTCTTTACTTGAGGGATAATGACCTCAGGTCGTCTGGTTCTGTACTAGAAATTTTCCAAAACCAAATAGATGAATTCATTCTAAAGTGTTCTACAATCAACATATAAATGGGTTGCCAATTGGAATGCCCTTTTTTAGTATCTTTCACCTCTCTTTGTCAAGCATTAATTTGTATAGTATAATTCTTCAAATTGCTGATTCGAGGATAGCATATAACATAATCATATTTTTTCTAAATGGTTCATACGATTTTTTAGCTGACGACCCCTTGAATTTAGTCAGTTATAAAACGAAAGTATAATTGGCATGTGCATTAAATCCGAAGAACATAAATCTATGACGTAGAATTTTTCTGTGAAAATGATGGTAATTGATGACCTGATGACAGTTCTTGTGGGACGTTTGAGACCGTGTTGAATGTAATCACATGTGAACAGGGTAAAATCATATCTTTTTATTTTGTATTGTATTACTTTAAAATTTTAGTTTGTCATTTTAAATTTGTGTATTTTACCCTGTATATCTCTACTGACAATTAATGGAAATCAAACTACGTATCTATCTCATCTGCCCAAATAAAAGACAACATGACACATCAAAATAACAAGTCCAAGTGGCTTTATCAGAGAGACATCTGAAACGATCCAAAGAAGGACAAAAGCTTAATCCGCAGAACCTAAACTGAATTAACGCACAAGGACAGATATTGGTAAATTACAACAGATAATATGTTAATATGAACATTTATATGAATTTTGCACAGAAAACGCTTACCAGTTTGTTGTGTCTCTTTCAAATCTTGAATGTTCAGTTTTGTCACGTTTTGTCGTATCTTTTTTCTTTTATTTTGATACATGAAGAATTTGTGTTTTCTATAAACATCCTTGGTCGCGACATTCACATTATTTCACTCAATTTATGTTCATTGTTTGGTAAATTTTTGTTATCACTATGACCTTTGATTAACAGGTAGACATCTCTCCTAAGTCAAGGAATCAAGTGTAGAAGTTCCTGCATGGGTTTAAAACCCGACTTGATCAATCAAATGACTTTAAACCCGGTATTTGATTCTTCCCGGTTAATTGCAGAGTAATTATGAATAATACCATAGACTGGGTGGCTCTGTGTTTAAATAAAGAGGCTGCGTAAAGTAATTTGTCTTTCTGTATCCTACTACTATTTGTGAGTAAGCACTTTTAAAACTAATGTCAACGTGTCGGTCTAGTACAACGCTGGCCATAATGGCATTCTAATATATTATTAGAATGTGTATCGCCTTTAACATTCTCGTTATATTTGCAGCAAGACGTAGAACAGACATCAATTGATTCAGCAAGCAACCGATGAAAAGTGTAGGTAAGACTTTGTATCTTTGCAAAAATTTCTAGTCGTCAATGAAGGATTTCATGCCAAAATGAAGTCTCAAAGTTCTACCGAACATTTTCTCTTATTACTAGGTCCAGACGGGAAAACATGGCTTCAGCGCTATGATATCGTAGAAAGGCGTCACAGAAAAAAAATTTGAAATAGCCTTTCAAGACGTCATAATTATTTAGACTTACTTTCACCCACCAAATTTAACTTCTGTTTACACATTTGTTCGAGTACTGCAAAGTGAGAATGGCCCAATACAAATCCATGTCTATGTGAATTACCAGGGATACTTATTTCAGTCATCTTTCTACGTTTGAAAACCTTGAAAGATTTCAATATGCACATATGACGTCATACGCAGCATTTGAACAGGTGTTTTGCTATCCCTAGTCTCTTTAGATTTGGAAAAGATATGAACGTGTTTTGTGCTAGTGTTATCATAGAATCAAGCGATAATGTTTCTATTTTAAGACAGTTTAAGTTTTGAAATAAATTGTCTAAGTATGTTTAACCAGGCAATCCCAAAACTGCAAGGTCCTGTTGGTTTGATAAATTACAAAGACATTGATCTATTCTGTATGGTCTACTCAGATCAATTTTTCAACTTGAGCAATGATCTTGCTCAAGATAGTTAAGATTGAAAAAATCTATAACCATCGTAGAAATAATTATTTTATATTGCTAGTTCCTGACGAGAGATTAAACCTTAAAAAATGTTCTCGTAAAGCGAATTTGAAGTTTTTTCTTGGAACTATCTATAAGATGGACGATCTTATCATTCATTTTACTGTGTGTGACACATTTATTAACCCTGTGCAAATATTTATTGAAGTAAAAAAAGATTCAAATGGGAAAAAAATACGTAATAAATTTCATCATTAACATAAACAGATATGATGTTCGATGTAGTATTGCATAAAAGTTATAAAACTAAATTAATGATTTACATGTATTTCTCCTCAAAGGAAAATCAAATTGAGCAAATTATTTCAAATGTTTAGATGCACAACAATCGCACAACAATTCTCCTTATCTCCATATCTTAAAAAAGGTTTAAACTTTAGACCAAGTATACTATCACCCACCAAATTTAACTATTATAGACATGTTTCTTCTTCGTCTTTGTATTAAATCTCTTGAATTTATATTGATTGATTAAATGTATTTGAACAGAATAGTCAAATAGTACAAAATGTATAAAGCAGCTTTTGTTACAGTATCAAAAAACATGTATAAAGAATTGCGTTCGTCATCGTCCTTGAAGTAGTAGCAT
This sequence comes from Mytilus coruscus, assembly GCA_017311375.1. Classification (NCBI taxonomy): domain Eukaryota; kingdom Metazoa; phylum Mollusca; class Bivalvia; order Mytilida; family Mytilidae; genus Mytilus; species Mytilus coruscus. The sequence goes on along the minus strand of JAASAO010000453.1, from coordinate 5,147 downwards.
ATATATTCCCGAGGAATGACTTTTTAGTTTTGGTCCCTTTTGGTCTTATCGTTCTTCAAGTACTTCAATTTAATGTTCTTGATGTAAGTTAATCCAGAAAAGTTCTTCGGACAAGTAAACTTTATATTTTTGTCGTCGTTTTCATCTTATTTTCGGTCATTGAAGAATTCACATATTGAACAAAAGATAGTAATTTCAAAACAAATTGTACTAAGATTAAAGTAAAATGATACCATATCGCTATGTATCTTTCATTTTTATATAAAATATATATCGGGTAAGTGGATTTTTTTCAGTTTGATATTCATGTACACCTAAACCATTTCTATTCCGTAATGGCCCGAGAACAGTTATTTCGTAGTGCATTTCTTTCAGACAATAAATGAAAATTAAAAAAATCCCACCTGCGCTTTCTCAATGATATTTTTACAGTGTGGTGTACTACCTTTGGGACAAATTATATCAAAGTTATAGAAAACTTCATCAGCTCTAACTCAAAATATGGACAATTTCATGTTAAGGGGGTCTTGAAATCTTTTGACAGATTCCGAAATGCTAATTTTTAACCTTTTTCAGCTGGACTAAATCACTACTTTACTTTAAAATTTATGACCCAATTTTTTTTACAATGTAATTTCATCCCCCTACTTGCTATTTGAGGCATAAAACATGAAGAAATAAATTTGGAAGGGGTAAAAAAAATGCAAGTAACACACTGTCCACACTAGGAACTATATTCGTTGACAACGAAAATCAAAGGACGATAACTGTGTTCCCGGACCTAATAATGCTACCATTAACTCTCATTTATAAAGGATTTTATAATACATTCCATTTACTAGTATATTAAAATAGTTTTTGAAAAGATGCTTCAAGGTTTTTAAACGCTACATGGACACGAGTATTTCTTTGTTCTCTGTCATGCAAATCTATTTATAGGATTTTGTAGATCTTATATCATAACATTTATTGATTTTGATGGCAGCAAAATACAATTTTGTAGTAAAATAGAATACATTTTTTCTTTAACTTACTAATAGAATTTTATGTAAGAGCGTTTTGAAATTAGAAACATTGAACAAAAAAGCATTTACCTTTAGAATATTTTGACAATCATATTACCTAAAATTGAGAACTTTATACACAGCATTAAATTTGAATAAACCTTTATAAATTGAATTTTAAAATTTAACCCTGCACTTATTGACGAGGTCAACATAACAATTTGACGAGTTTAACACAACGGATTTAAACTCCACTTATCTGCAAGAAGTATAATATTCTTTCCCTAAAAATTGTAACATAACAATACATAAGTCAGTCGAAAATTGTCCTCAAATTTAAATAATATTTTTACTCCAAAGAAGAAACATCTTTCTTCTGATTGATATCAAATTGTTTCAGAAGATACTTAAATATGTTTGTTTCAGACATTTGATTCCTTAGCTACATGAAAATAACACTTTATAAATAAACTCATCATAGATACCAGGATTAATGTTTTGTACGCCAGACGCGCGTTTCTTTTACAAAAGAGAGGCGAAAGATACCAAAGGGACATTCAAACTCATAAGTCGTGCGTACAAATCGCTTTTCTGAATTAACCTTCACCAGAAACTCTGAAACCTTAATATATTAAAGCCAGGGATGTGTAAATAGGTAGCAATGGTAGGAACTTTATGACCAAAAGGGACACAAATAAAATCAACTTAGCTTGCAGAAATTGCAAACTTAGTTTCACAATATTTTTTTGAATTAGAAACTGGAAATTTTAGAAAGTATGTTTTACTGCATGTCAATACTGACTACTAAGGTGATGATACCCTCGGAGACTAATAGTCCAACAGAAGTGGTATCGACACATTTGTGGTAAATAAATATAACATGAATTCGTGCATATGGAGCGTTTTATGAATTTACTTCATACCTGAAATTTGAAAAGCCATGAATATGACAACACTTAGAAACGTTAGGAGATGTACGACCTAAGAGACATTTAAAATACAGCCAAATTCGTCAAATATAAACTGTGCTCCAAGGTTTCGTAATAATTTCTTAATTCTTTGAATCTATTTCGATGGTTTTGTTTTTCAAATTCTTTCAATCTATGAAAAACCCGTGCCAGAATTTCTTTCCGATGCATTACGGTTCTATTTTAGATATCGTCACAGGATTTTACTGATCTTGTAACTTATTTACAAATGTCTAAAGATTGGCTAAAGGTCTGTTATTTTGACGAACGTAAAGCGAGGGTTAATTCATGCATAGCATAGCATACAAATAATAATAAATTCGCAGGTTGCTGTCATCACTAACAATAAATTTTATGATATAGGATCTCAAAATTCCGTTAAAAAGATTTGCATTACAGTGAACAAAGAAATAATCGTATCCATATAGTGCTTGAAAACCTTGAAATGTCATTTTAAAAAACTATTTTAACTTATCGATTGAAAACGTACAAGATAAACTATTCAAATATGCTGGTACAAGGAATGTTTTATAACGTCCTTTTCTTAAATGAGAGTTAATGGTGGTATTTCGGATAAGAAATGATTTGGGTGCACAAGAATGTCGAACTGAAAAAGAGAATCAATTAACCCGAAACATATTTTATATAAATGAAGATACATAGCGATATAATAGTATTTTATTTTATTCTGAGTTTGTGTAAAATTCCAATCAAAAGAGACAATCTCAAAATTATAGTACTGTTCTTCGTCCTTGTTATACTACAAAATACTTACCTTACAACAGAGGAATAGGGGGTCCTTTATTTCTGTATGATTTCATTTTATACAATATTTTCTATTCTTTATTTTGTATGCCCCTTATTCTCTATTTATTATAATTAAGCACCCAAGTATTCTCTTTTCTTTATAGTGTTAGCCTATTTTTCTTAATTCTTAATCGTATTAACCTTTTTTAATCTATTCTTTATATCATTACCCTTTATTTTGCATTTTGTGTCCATTATTATACATTCTGTAAACACCAACCAGACCCTCATAGCAGTATACAATGACACATTGACAACAAAACTTTATGCACTACTATCGCCTTTTGTATGTATTATTATTAATAAAACAAAAATATAACTTACCTTCTAGCAGTATGCAATTCCTTTTGTAAGAAAAACTTTAGACATCGCCTTTTGATATATGCCAGGAATAAAAAAACCTTTTTGAACGTCCCACATAGAACAGGTACGAACTAAGACTAGGAACAATTAATTGTTGATAGACAAGATTAACTACCTTAGTCAAAATTATCTAAACAAACGAAGGTCTAGGATATATTTAAATGTCTTCGCTTCAGTCTATTATGTGGTTCGCTGATTTATAAAAATAGCAGCGAACACAATTTATATGAATAGATTTTAATCTGCATAGATATGAACTCAGCGATTCCTATACACTGTTACAATTTGCACAAACATCCGATATATATCACGTATATTATATTGCAATGATACTCCGGAAGAAGCATTTAAAATAGAAATGCCAGTGACAATTAAAAATGTTTATTAAAGGTAGGGTCAATTTTCAATGAATCAATTTTACAACAGGACAATTTTTTTTTAAATAAATCATATTTATTAAAATTTACAGTAACTCGGATCATATTAGATATCCGTATAAGTCAATAAGATAAAAGTCATTATCGCTATTTTACGAATTTTTCCTTTGATCTTGCTGACTGATAATTCCCGTTCTCAGCGGAGTCGAGTGATATGAAAAAAATTATCGCTAGAAACTAAGGAACACGGGCCGTTGTCAAGGAAATTAACAACGTCTTCATAGGTAAAATAGGGATAAACAGATTATCATTGGTCATCTCAACTCGATTGCTTTTCTCGCTTTCGCTGTACCGGCTCAAGCGAGAAAATCAATCTCGTTGAGATAACCAACGATAATTTATAAATATTAATTTATTCATGAATTAATGTCCATCGATGCAAACTTTATAAAGACATGATTAATTATCAAAATATTGTCGCCAAAATAATAAATTTCGCTTACTATTAAAATTATCTTTAAATAATTGGATCACGTGATTAAAACAAGTTCCTTGTGAATGGCCATACCTATCCGATGTAAGGTTAAACGATTTTCATATGACCGTGTGTTTGTTTTTACTGCATGGCGTATTTTTATTTACAATTATCGGAAACTAATTCAACCTTCGATAATGGAATGAAATTGATTCCGAATCGTTTTCAGTAACATCTGTATTTACCATTGTGTTCCAGTTGTTACTTTACAGCATGCCAGCTGGCCACTGGTATTTACATAGAGCTCTTGTGGCTTAAGGAGGCTCGAGGGTATAAAATTTAAATTACAGTTTTTCCTTATAATTTGTTGATTGAAACCTTTTAACATATGGATGAAAAAAATGCGAAAAAATAGGGGGTCACCGACCATCTAAGCGAGTTACTGACTGCTAAAAAAATAGGTTTTTCCCTCATAAATCGTACAATTTTTACAAAGACTAATGGGGGAAATTGCACCTGCATTACCTTCATCTTAAACTACTGAGAGAACTAAATTACAGATTTCTATTTTACTTTCCATTCTAAGAGAGTTGGTAATGAAATTCAGAAAAAAAAATTGGTGGTCACCGACCTTTTAAGAGAGATAGATCACCAAAAGTGTGAAACCATGGCAACCAAAAATGGTAATTTTTGAGAAAAAAAACTTTTTCTTCCGTTTTTTTGGCCTAAACTATATGAAATGAAAATCTGTTTATGGTTAACAGTACACATGATTGATATGCAGGCCAACATCGAGTTTTGGGTCATTTGATAAATTCGTAAGGTTAAAAGTTAAGGCTATGATGTTCATAAAATGGGGAGTCCTTCAACATGTTCAACCTTCTATTTTGTATTCTTTAAATCTTTGTTATTATTATCTATTCCTAAATTTTAGCACTCCTTTATTTTCTATTTTTGTGGGGGCGTTTTCCTGTATTCTTTATATGTTTTGGCCTTAATTTAATTTACACTTTTTACCCATTATTCTGTATGCTGTAGACCCCATCCAGACACTCATTGATTGTCGAATTCAGTTATCAAAGTCACTAGTGTTAGAATAGTCATACTTATATTGTAGGGAACATTCTAGATGATTTTTGATACCAAACAATCA
>JAASAO010000703.1:0-66165 GCA_017311375.1 Mytilus coruscus | reverse complement strand
AATACATGGTTAGATTCAGCATTTCAAAGAACCCCATAAATTCATGTTTTGTTGAAATCAAACAAAGTTTAATTTTGGACCCTGATTTGGACCAACTTGGAATCTGGACCCAAAAGTACAAAATTTAAATACAGGTTTAGATTCAGCACGTCAAAGAACCCTATATATATTCCATTTATGTTGAAATCAAACACAGTTTAATTTTGGACGCCGATTTGGACCAACTTGAAAACTGGGCCAAAATTAGAAATCTAAATACATGTTTATTAATAGACAATATAAGCTTTATTTTTATAAAGGATTTCGCTTCATCAAAAAATAACAAACAAACCTACCACAAAATTTTTCAAATAATTTACCAAAGAAATTTTTTTTCTAAAATATCATTTATCATTAATACAATGTCTTGAAAAATCTATTAAAACTTATCAGTAATTAATTTCAAAATATCTAAAATGAGCAGTAAATTTCAAACTATATTTTTACCGTCCTCTAGAGCTTATCACCAAAACACTTAGGAAAAACAAAAAATTTTAAAATAAATCGGACACTCCAATTATAATTGTGTTTTTATGATTACCAGATGTTTTGTTATCTTGATAAGAGGTGAAAATTATTTAAAACACTTAGTGTAATCAAACTTTATATATATATAATTAATAGTTCCCAATATTTTTCTTTCATTTGTCACAAACTAATATCTGCAACGTATCTATCAATGTCAACAACTTTATCTACACAATGTATTGTAATGAAATATATCTTTTAATTTCCAAGGAAATTTTCGACCATCGGAAAATATTCTAACATATTAGCAGTCTGTAAAATAGAACACAATGCATTCACAATTATCACCACAATTAATATATCTGAATCAGCATACCTATTTTAAACTATGACTCAATTTAAAATTTCTATTAGTTCACAATAAATCTATAAATGTAGAGCTTGTTTAACTGTATTTAATAGCCTAACCCTTCTATTGTGGTATGGAACCTTGTGCTAAAATTTCTTACACATCCATACACTTATACTAAAGTTATTGTCTGTGAACCAATTTATTTTCCATAAAAATTTATTTTCCATGAATTAGTGATGTAAACCACAAAAATAGTTCTCTAAAATTATATATGATGTTTAATCTATTTTCAACTCAAAATTTCTGTTAATTGTCCAATAACATCTTTGAATTTAGATTCGGAGGAAATTTGTAATAATAGCATAGTTTCTGACACAGAATGAAAGTGGTATAAGTTCTTAAAGAATTTGAAAATTAGACATTTACCAATTATGGTCCAATATTCAAATTCTAAATACATGGTTGGATTCAGCATATCAAATAACCTAATTGTTTCATTTTTTGTTAAAATCAAGCTAAGTTTTATTTTGGATACTTCGGACCTTTATGGGGTCCAGTTTGAAAAACAGGCCTAAAATCAAAATTTAAAACACTGTAAGATTGCACATTAAAGAACACCAATGATTTAATTTTTGAAGAAATCAAACAAAGTTTAATTTTGAATCCAAATTTGGACCAACTTTGAAAACCAAGCACAAAATCAAAAATCTAAAACACTGTTGGATTGACGATATCAAATAACACAAACAATTTAATTTTGATGAAATCAAACAATGTTCAATTTTGGACCCCTATTTGGACCATCTTGAATACTTTGCCATAAAATCAAATATCTAAATACACGCTTAGATTCAGCATATCAAAGAACCCCAACCATTCTTTTTTTTTAAATTAAAAAGTTTAATTTTGACCCTTTGGACCTTAATGTGGGCCGACCATGCCCCAAATCGAAAATCTAAATACATGCTTAGATTCAGCATATCAAAGAACCCCAAGAATTCAATTTTTTTAAATAAAAAGTTATATTTTGGACACGTTGGACCTTAATATGGACCAATTTGAAGACAGGCCTCAAAACTAAAAAAAAAAAAAAAAAAACAAATACAGAATTAGATTCAGCATAACAAGGAACACAAATAATTTAATTTTAAAAGAAATCAAACAAAGTTTAATTTGGACCTTAATATGAATCATTTCAAAACAGACCGTACAATCTAAATATTAAATACCCAATTAGATTCAGCATATTAAAGACTCCCAAGAATTCAAGACTTTTAATTAAATCCCATTGAAATTGCTAATAAAATAAGCGATTTATATAAGTATTGGTTTTGGCCCTTTTAACTAAACCAATAGGGTCATAACCCCTAAAATCAATCCCGAACTTTATTTTGTGGTATAACACCTTGTGGCACAATTAAAACATCAATATATAGACTTATACTCAAGTTATTGTCCAGAAATCAGAAAATCCTAATTTGTTTGCCCTTTTCAGCCCCTTATTATTGAACGCTTTGGACCATGACCCCAAAAATCAATCCCAACTTTCCTTTTAAAGTATAAAACCTTGTAGTGAATTTCATAGAAATCCGAACTCTAATACACAAATTAGTGTCCTGAAACATGAAAAATGCTTCTTTTTACCCCTTTTGGTCCTTAATTACTAAACAGCTACAACAATAACCCCAAAATGAATCCCAATCTTCCAATTGTGGAATGGAACCATGTGCTTTAATTTAATACAGATCTATACAGTTATACTCAAGTTATTGTCTGTGAACCAGACAAATAATCTTTTGTTAGGCCCTTTTGGCCCCTGATTCCTAAACAAATACTATAATAACCCCCAAAATAAACCCCAACCTTTCTATTGTGGTATGGAACCTTGTGCTAAAATTGAATAGAGATCCATACACTTATACTCAAGTTATTGCCTGCAAACCAGAAAAATAGATGTGTTCTGCCCTTTTCGACCCCTAATTATTAAACGATATGGGCCATGACCTCCAAAAATAATTCCAAACTTCTCTATTGAAGTATGGAACCTTGTGGCAAAATTTCATAGAAATCTATACTCTTATACACCAATTATTGTCCTGAAAATGAAAATGCGTCTTTTGGCCCCTTTGGGCCCTAATTCCTAAACAGCTACAACAATAACCCCCTTCTCCAAAAAAATCCCAATCTTTCTATTGTGGTATGTACCCTTGTGCTAAAATTTAATAGAGATCCATACACTTATACTCAAGTTATTGTCTGTTAACCTGACAAAAATTGTTTTGTTAAGCCCTTTTCTGTCCCTAATTCCTTATCAGCTATGACAATAATCCCCACAATTAATCCCAACCTTCCTATAGCGGTGTGGAACATTGTGCTAAAATATTGACCCAATAAATATCTCTTATATTCAAGTTATTGTCTTAAAACAAGACAAATAATTGTTTTATCCCTTTTGGCCCCTAATTACAAAACCGCTATGACCATTACCTCCAAAATCAATCCCAACCCTCCTATTATGGAATGGAACCTTGTACTAAAATTTCTTACACATCCATACACTTACACTAAAGTTATTGTCTGCGAATCCATTTAATTTCAATGAACCAGTAAAACTGACCTTTTTGGCCCCTAATTACAAAACTGCAAGGACAATAGCCACCAAAACAATCCCAACCATCCTTTAGTGATATAGAACTGTGTGCTAAAATTTCATAGAGATTCATTAATTTATACTCAAGTTATTGTCTGCGAACCAAAATGTCTTTAGACGCAGACGCAGACAACACCATAACATAATACTACCGCAAATAAATTTGCAGTCGTATAAAAAGTATTCGTTTTCCAAGGAGTATTCTGAAATATATACAACTGATTATTCATTCGGAAAGACTTCGCAACTTCTCGTACGTTATCCGCTTGACAATTTGAAAGGAGGCGGGAACCGTCAAAATAGGATATACCTTCACCATCTGATAAGGTAAAACATTTTTTTTTTCAATATTTAAGACGTTTATTTATAATATTAATGACAGAAATAAACAAAATTCGTTGGCAACTTGCTACGAGAAAATAGCAACTTCCGATAAGACTTCGTGGTTCGACATTGATAATAAAAAAATGTCCGATAAAAAGCGTCGAAAGCAAACGATATGAACCTACAAAGGCTTATTTTATAGGACTAATTAATTATTATACACACTGGGACAAATGTTAATAAGTAAATTACATAATATGTATAGCAAGTGTGATATATCGGTTTTCATTCCAAAATATGACTGTACACGTATTATTACAGCTTTTGGTCTTCATAGACTGTTCCAACAAATTGACAAACCGGAAGATCATTAAAGGTATTTTCTAAATATAAAATACATTAATAGAGGTATCGATTTTATTAATTAGTCTTGTTTTTCAATGATTCTATCGTTCAAAACTTTATACATCTATATTTTGATAACATAAAGCCACCAATGATTTCTTATTCGTAAAAACAAAAACATTAGAAGTTTGATTTTAGAGTAACATCATACGTCAGTTTAGAAAATAATGCTCCATCGAAATATGACTGTGAAACATCGAAGTTTAGATATGATCCCTATGGCCATGTAATTACAAGGACATTAACATTGTTCAAGACCGGAGGTTATAAACTTTCTTGAAAAAGGACCAACATATCGTCCACCCTCAAAAATAAATTAGAAAGAGGATCGTCAAGTCATTAAAGATGCTCTTTATTCTTATTGTAAACATTGATGGAAACGGGAGAAATCTGACAAAAGTTACATCATTCCTATTTCAATAAATATCTGAGTATTGTTGATATTCGCATATCATTTTCGAATATAATTAATAATTTAGAAATAAAAAGCAAGTAAAACGCCCATTTCTAGGATAAAAAGTACTGCAAAGCGTTTTGTGTTCGTCCTGGCTGACAAAGCGGCCAACAATGAGGTGGTGGTATGACGCAAATACTACACGGAAGCCCTTCATAATGAAATTATACATCCATCTACATTCAAGGCTGTACGCTCCACAGATAGTCAATAAGCCAAAAATCGTGTCACTACCACAGTCCAGCTTAAAATCTCCTCTTACATTTTTAAAAAGGTACCAACTATGTGTTGGTTACCTAAAATATACAAAACAAAACAAACAAAAACAACCGTCAAATATCGTTTCATCTCGGTCTCTAGGAAGTTTTCTACTAATAACATTTCAGTGCATTTAGCTAGACTAAGTTCCTTAACTAATATCAAAGAACTTATCATTAACCTTTGCAGAAAATATATGAAAATAGTGCAATTAACTATTTTTGGATCGTAAACAAATCTTTGGATGTCTTAGATAAATTACGTGCCTTTGATGGTCCTTTTGATTTGGTTGACAGTTTTGACTTTTCACTCTTTATACTACACTTCCGCCAAAACTTATTAAACCAAAGTTTTTTTTTATTAAATCAATTGGTCGTTTGATAAAATCTGATTGCAAATTTATTTGCTGCAACTCATTTAAAGCTTTTCTAATAAGAAAGATTACTATTCTAGATATACTTGAGGTGTGATGAGATGATTTAAGCTGTAAATATTCTCCTTTTTTGTACGTTTCGGCAATAAAGTTTATCGACAGGTTGTAGGTATTACTATGGGCACTAATTGTGCCTCTTAAATAGCAGACTTGTTCATGTACTGTTACGAATCACACTGTATGGCCAAACTCAGTAAAGATCCGTCTAAATTCCATTTAATTGATAAATACAACAACACTTACTGTTATCTTGATGATATTTTTTCTTTAAATAATCAATTCTCTAAAAATACTGCCTAAATTTACTCAAAGGAACTTACTTTTAATAAACCAAACATTGAGAGCAATAACTCTCCTTTCCTAAATTTAGATAGTTCAGTTTTATACAAGAAACTCTTCACTAAAATTTACGACAAAAGGGACGATTTTTTTTTTTCACTTTTATCAATTTTCCTTTTTTAGACGGCGATATTCCCTTGGCACCGTCTTACGGTGTTTATATATCCCAACTAGCTCGCTATACACGTGTCTGTAGTGATGTTTTGGATTTCAATGAGCATAATCTATCTATAACTGGTAAATTATTAAGTCAGGGATTTCGTTACCACACTTTACCTAAAACCTTCACTAAATTCTTCCATAGATGCACAATTTTGGTTTGGAAGTTTGGCTGTGCCTGTAGAAAACGTATTTCAAACGGAATAGCACATCCTAACTTTTACGGTGATGTTGTTTACCAAGCCCGGAAATTTAGATACGATCCGTGGAAACTTGTCAATCCCTTAAATAAACTTATTATAAAAGGTCACCAATTCAACACTGTTATTAGATCTTTGAATATTGTTTTTATTGGTATAATTATTGATTTTGTTATCAGTAAAGTAAAACCATATCAAATAGTATTGTTATACACATATGCACATTCATGGTACTACAATTTGTCGATACCTATTATATCATTGTATATTGCACAGTGTCATGTTTTTTCCCTGACTGTTAATGACGTATTTACACTAAATTCCATGGATGTTGGATGTGTACTGATTGATATTATAGTCATAGATACAAGATTTCTTTATTAGTTGTTATTGGCTTTAAACTAGCTGTCAGTAACGGTGAGTACTCCCAGATCTGTACTTTGTGCCATTGTGTTTGCATGGATGTATAAATACCTTGCCACGTCCGATCTGTGTTTTTGTTAGAGTTTTTCTGTTTTGTATCGATCTAATGAGTTAAGCCCTTTTAAATGATTTTATAGTTTGTTTTATATTGTACTGTTACACCACTGTCCCAGGTTAGAGGAGGGTTGGCGCCGTCAAACATGTTCGACTCCGCCACATTCTATATGTGCTTGTCCAAAGTCAGGAGCCTGTAATTTAGTAGTTGTCGTTTGTTGCTGTTTATTATATTTGTTTTTCGTTTATTGTTTTGTGTAGTTTGTTTTTGTGTTGTGCTGTTGCACCACCATCCCAGGTTAGAAAGAGTGTTTGATGCCATCTAACATGTTTAACTCCGTCACATTCTGTATTTGCCTGTCGCAAGTTAGGAACCTGTAATTCAGTGGTTGTCGTTGGTTCATTTCTGTTATATATGTTATTCGAAATTTGTTTTGTTATAAATTGGGCCGTTAGTTTTCTCAATTGAATTGTTTCATATTTTTGATGTCGGGGCTTTTATACCCGACTATATGGTATGGGTTTTGACTTACATCCACTTCTTTTGAATTTAATGGATAGTTATCTCATTGTCAAGCATACGACAACTCCTTATTTTACATGGTTGGATCCTGTTGGTGTTTAGTAGCAGAAGAAGATAATCTCCGTCAAATAAGAAGTGGGGGCAGAAGTGCTAAAGTTAGTTATTTGACATACGGACATTACAGGTTTTTTAAGTGCATATGTAAATCCGCGAAGGCGAAGCTACTACGATAATTTTTCATTTCGTACATCAATATAGTTAGGTCAAGGTAGTCTGAGAGAGTAAAATGTGGAGACAGAAGACGTTAATCTCCGTCAAATAATAAACACAAATAGGAAAATGAAATCCTTTCGAAAATCGGATAACGAAAACTTACACAAGAACAAGATACAAAAATGAATATAGCAATTGTTTATGCATTTTCAATTATTCCACGTGTCTAAAAATTTGTGTACTGAAACATTGTATGATGGGATTGGACCTGTTTTCAAAATCATTTAGGATTGTTATAAATCAGCGTAAATTAAATATGGAGATAAATAACTACCATCTTGTGTGGGGAAAAGCACCGATTACTTCAGATCAGGAAAAGTAGCCGGTTTAAGGTTTCTAAAGGTTGGATATTTCTTCCTATTATTCAATTATGACCAACCATAAAAACACAAGAGCATAATTTTATATAAATTGTCCTTAAAAGTTATGTAACTCAAAAGACACAGTTACGGCAACTTATGTATTGATGCTAGCATTTTACAACCTTTTTATGCTTAAGCATGTGTTAAGCTAGTACCAATATCCGGTGTCGCTCCCAAACGGTGATTTTCCAATATCACACTCGTATCAAGCCGAAACATCAACATTATCCCGAGAGTCATACCATATACACTTTAGTATATACTTAAAACAGACGTTTTCTGTTGGCGTTTGATAAATGCTGTACAACTGTGACTGAAATCGATATCATCCGGATAGCTGACACGGAACGATTGTTATTGATTATATAAAACATACAATTTACTTGTATGAAGAACTAAGTAGGATTATAATAAATAGCATTATACATCCACAGCACGGTGGTACATTCAGTGTATCCACACAGTAGTAACCCTGGCCAAAGTGGGTGTCCACTTTGTTGTGTGGGATGTACAAGTACGAAGCCACGTCCGGTCAGGATGGGAACGTTACATCCGATGCCTCGTGTAACAAGAGTGCCATCCTATACTCTTTGCATGTTAAAACCCTTGCAAGAACTCTTTGGGGATCCATAACTGGCCTGTTGCAAGGCAATATTTCTGTGCCTATCCAATATACCCTCATTTTCCAGTGCCAGTCGAAATTTCTCCGACCTTTATCCCGGACGGCCTCCATTACAGGACCTAAATATTGTATTTATTGTTAATTTGTTTTCGTCCTTAACATGCATGAAATATTTTCACTGGACTTTGAGCTACCTACAATCAATCAATCACTAGAAGCCTTTAGGGACGAACTCCGTAATAAATATCAGAAAAAGAAGGTATGGAGTATACGATAATGAAACACAAACTCAACGAAAAAATAATCGAACGACATATAAAGGTCAACATATAAACATCTAAAAATAACGCAAACGTGACGTGAGGATTGAATTTACCTGATTTCATTTCCCGTCGAACTTCTCACTGGATGCGCTTTCTCTTTACTTCCAATGAGATTTATGTCTCTGGGTTATGCCACATCACAAGGGTACGACATAAAATAAACCATATCCGATGTAACAAAATTTAAAGAAAACATCACAACAAAAACAGAATAGTTTTGGTAATATCTCAAGTATCCGTTAGCAAAGTTCTGTACAACACTAGACCTCATATATCTTTGAGCAGATTCATGTGCTGATTTGCATTTGTTCATGGCTGCACAAACAGGTGCTACTCAATAAAACAAAAATGTTTTCCTCGTTAATGTAGAATAAAAGAAATGTTTTACACATTATTTCACAAAACGATGACACAAAACAATTTAGTGCGCACTAAAACAAAATGAGTATTCGCTCGCAAATTATGCAAAATCCATTCGGCGTGGTTGGGTCGATCGGATATCTCCAACAGCGCTATTTAAACAAAATTGTGACACATTGTACATTTGTTACTTAAAACGTGAGATTTGTACATTTAAGACATTTTTGGGGATGTACATATATAAATTAGAAGATGTGATTACCAATGAGACAACTCTCCACAAGAAACCAAATGACATAGAAATTAACAGCTATAGGTCACCATATGGCCTTAAACAATGAGCAAAACCCATACTACATAGTCGGCTATAAAAAGCCTCGAAATGACAAATGTAAAAATTAACAATTCAAACGAGAAAACTAACGGCCTGATTTATGTACAAGATAATGAACGAAAACAAATATAATTAACAGCAACAAACTAAAACCACTGAATTACAGGCTCCTTACTTGGGACAGGCACATACAGAATTTGGGGTTAAACTAGTTTGAAGGCGCCAACCCTCCCCTAACCTAGGACAGTGGTGTAACAGTAATAAGAAGAAAAAAAAACAGTTCCTTTCCGTTAACATAGTCGATCGTCTTCCGACAAATGAAGCATAAGGTGATTTCAATGACCCCTTCATGCATTAATCATCAAAACTTTTGAATTATCTCTTGACTTCGAACTTTGTACAGGTACCAGATATTTGATATTCATCATTACATATTTTCAAAAGTTCAATCCAAGACACTTTACAACTTCTTGTACAGATGGATAACAACTTCTTAATAACATTTAGATACTTAAAATGGGAATTTATACGACATATACGTCCATGGTCTGAAACTATAACTTTGGGTAAAGAGGAGATATAGTATAAGTTCACAACACATGGTATCCCTTGATGCTTTTCACAAACGAAAAGCAAAGCTATTTAAAATCAAAATGAGACCAGTATAAGTCAGAGGAATAGTAAGTTTTGCAAAGGATTTTTTTTCAGTTCATTATCGTTGCTTCGTTTGTATCGAAATTGACCTTGCATGGACACTTATGGTCCTAGAAAAGTTCACGAAAATGGTCTATGACATAAATGGTATTATTAGAGGAGTACACGTAAATGGTCTATAAATAGTATTATTCAAAAGTACACGAGAATGGTTTATGACGTAAATAGTATTATAAGAAGAGTACACGAAAATGGTCTATGACGTCAATACCATTATAAGAAGAGAACACGAAAATGGTCTATGACGTAAAATAGTATTATTAGAAGAGAACACAAAATGGTCTATGGCGTAAATAGCAGTATAAGAAGAGATCACGAAAATGGTTTATGACGTAAATAGAATTATGAGAAGAGTGCATATAACTGGTCTATGACGTAAATAGTATTATAAGATGAGTACAAATAAATGGTCTATGACGTAAACAGTATTATAAGAAGAGTAAAGAAAAACTGGTTCATGACGTAAATAGAAATATAAGAAGAGTACATATAAATGGTCTATGACGTAAACAGTATTATAAGAAGAGTACACGAAAATGATTCACGACGTAAATAGTATTAGAAGAAGAGTACACATAAAGGGTCTATGACGTAATTAGTATTATAACAAGAGTACACGTAAATGGTCTATGACGTAAATAGTATTATAAGAAGGGTACACTTTAATTTTCTATGACGTAAATATGATTATAAGAAAAGTACACGTACATGGTCTATAACGTAAATATTATTATAAGAAGAGTACACGGAAATCGTTTATGACGTAAATAGTTTTATACGGAGAGTACACGAAAATTGTCTTTGACGTAAATAGTATTATAAGAAGAGTACGTATAAATGGTCTATGACGTAAATAGTATTATAAGAAGTGTACACGAAAAGTTCATGATGTAAATAGTATTATAAGAAGAGTACACGAAAATGGTCTATGACGTAAATAGTATTATCAGAAGAGTACACGAAAATGGTCTGTGACGTAAATAGTATTATAAGAAGGGTACACTTCAATTGTCTATGACGTAAATATGATTATAAGAAAAGTACAAGTACATGGTCTATAACGTAAATAGTATTATAAGATCTAGACGAGAACACGAAAATCGTTTATGACGTACATAGTTTTATACGGAGAGTACACGAAAATTGTCTATGACGTAAATAGTATTATAAGAAGAGTACATATACATGGTATATGACGTAAATAGTATTATAAGAAGTGTACACGAAAATGGTTCATGACGTAAATAGGTTTATCAGAAGAGTACACAAAATGGTCTATGAAGTATATATGATTATAAGAAGAAACTTTTATTGATTATCTTCATATGGGTTACCAAATCTCCACCCTCAGTCCGGAATACATGTTTTCAGACGGGACTAATGCAATTTTGGCTGCAGGTTGATCAGCTGATGAATAGTTGGCATACTAACATAAAATGATGTATCCCGTAATGTGGGTTTTATTTGTATCTGGATACTTTCAGAAAGCAGAGATTATTATATAAGTTGCTGCATTTGTATAATCAAATGGTCTGTATGATAGTAAACACACACTAGTAACCCGAATTTTGCTTGAACGGCCAAAAGGTATTAACGACATTTAAAAAGATTGATTATCATAGATAACGATTGACAAAAATTATTTTTTTTAATGCATTTCAATCCATATCAAATTATTTTAATACCAGTCAAATAGATTCCCTTGCGGTCATTCAAATTAGTTTCAGATGTGGTTAAGCTGTGTCAAACTAATTAGCCACGCCCCGTTAAACGAAATCAAACGGATGTTAAATCCTTTTAATCTTTAAAGTGACCGCCTTTTGTAAGGTAAATCACTCAAGCAGAACAGCATCCCTTCATCTATCGTTAATCCGTTACAAACGTTATCGATTTTAGTCAGAAAATACCTCCAACAAATATTCACAATTAATGTGTAAGTAAAGTTTGGTCTCTAACAAATACTTGGGGATTTTTTTTTTTTACATGGAAAGAGAATGCGAATGAGAAGGTCCTCATTGCACTCATAGGTGCGAGCCTAGAAGTGAAAGATGTTTTAAAACAATACGCCAGTTTCACATTTACCTGCGCATGTCTAATCTAATTAGCCAAACTATGAAGTCACGCGATAATTCCCGAGAGTTCATCAACTGGGGGCTAACGGTCATGCAGACTTGGAAAACAATCATCTGATTAGTGTTTGCGTTTACATTTCCAAGCAACATGAGCATCATTTGAATCAAAATATAAAATTTATATTGACATGACAACTTTAATTATTAACAACGACACATTAAAATATTTTAAAACGGACTACTGCTGTGTTGTTGGTTGCAGTAATATATGATCTGATATGCCGCCTGGCTTTTTATTAATTGTACCTTTAATTGTCACGAATTCACGCTGAGATCGTTCACTTAACGGGAAGAAAAAATAGATAAATAAGCGGGGCTCACTTCATATACACTAGAACACACCCGCGAAATCGCGGGCATTTAGAGCTTAGTTGAAAATATGTAAACTGTTGTAGGATGAATTTTGTAAAAGATTTTATGTCTGGAGAATTTCAGAAAAGGTATCAAATCAAAGGTACTTGGAGACAGGACATTTTTCTAAGCCCTCTCCCTTTTTCCAAAGTCCGTTATTTTTTGTTTTCAGTTAAATTCCATTATTTTCGCGTTTCTATATACTATGAACATACGTCTACTATACATAATATAGTATGAGTAACACCTCCACGCAATGTAGATATTAAATATGTGTCTCTTTTCATTGAGAAAATATGTCTCTGTATATTTGTTTTTGTTTATTTTTGTCTATTTTTGTATTTGTATTTTGTAAATGTCAGTTGGTATCAATCCTGTATAGGAATTTACACCAATAAAATTATTTGATTTGATTTTGATAAAGTGTATTTGCTATTAACTATCAATTCCAAGTTTCTTCTCCACGGCGATCACTGCTATATTATATAGAGAGTCTCTATATATTATAGTAGTATAATCATAGTATACATGCAGATAAACGCGAAATTAATTGTCCTGTCCCCGAGTACTTATGAAAATTATGTGTAAGTTTAAAACCGGAAGTCTTGTCTATGACTTAAAAGTCGGTCTGATGACGGAAACAATATCCGGACGCCTTTATTTTCGTTTTTCTCCCAAAATAACCCAAACTGAATAATCATAAGAATGGATGACAAATGCGACTATGCATGGTACCTATAGGACACAGAGGCATGATGATTAATTTATTGTGGAAGGAAGAGAAGCGACACACAAAATGAGGTCTTCTCGTTTAATAGTATAGATAGTATTAGGTCATAAATTAAGAAGGCAATTTAATTAACACCTTAGCCATGTGGAATTCTCGTTTCACCTTGTATAATCTCACCAGGTGACAATTGATAAAACGTACCCTTTTCTGTACATACAGTTACTGAAAAGGGCGACCATTTGATTATTTTTTCAACTTTTGTACACAATTATTTCCTGTATTTTGTGTTGCAGATCATTCTTTTCCATCCTGCCTAGGTCATAATTATTTATTTTAACTCCTACTTGAATATTAATTTTCTACCCCCTCCCAACCCCTTGAAAATCAAATGATCATCCCTAATACAGATGTTTAAAATGTTAACCCTGGTACCCGATTGACACTGAGATATCATGGCCAGTACGGTTAATGCCACTGGGAATATTTTAATAATTTAGGAGGGTCAGTCAGCATTTGATCTTATTTTAAGGCAAAGCGTTGTAAATACCTGCAGGATATTCAATTACTTTTAATGGCACGAAAATGATAAAGTTGAAAATATGTAGAAAATTACTCTGGCCGCTGGCACTGAACCTCTGCTAAGACGAAGTCGATCATGAACATAGCTTAGAAATTAAAATGATATTGAATGCATTGTATTATAGCCTGATGTTTGAAAATTGAAGATAAATCTGTATTTCTCAGTGATACGTACATGTATTTTAAAACTGCCTTATATCTCACTTCATTTATATCAACACCAAAACATCACTGACACAGAAATATTTAAAACTAATGTACGTACAAATAAGAAGATGTGGTATGAGTGCCAATGAGACAACTCTCGATCAGTCCAAGTCACATTGTATCAAAAGTTAACAATTATAAGTCTTAAACTTTATACGGTCTTCAACACGGAGACAGAACCCTGTCTACTACGTGTCTATTACAATTAAGAGGAAAGTGTTCTATTTATGTTATTTGCCATGTACGCTAAACAGGATAAAACGCATGGTGACTCAATTTTTTCTGTTGGTTTTCTGAACGCATTTTATAAGAGCTATTTTCTCACATTTTATTTTGGAATTCTATTATTCATTTTAGCTTCAATTATTCATATAATGATACCTTAAAAATGTCTCTGTTTAATCCATACAAAATGTTTCATATTTTCACAGCAAATAGCTTGAAAACAAACTCGGTGACCTATCATTGTTTTTTTTCACATATTTAGAGCATATCACAATAATTATGTACTACATCTTTGACAAGAGTATATAAGCAAAAATCTATCAATTTTCGTTAAACTTTATACTCCCATACTTCCATTAGTGGAAATTTCGATTATTTAGTGTTGCCGGTAACTTGTCCTTGTACCCATAAAATTTCACGCAAAAGTCACCATAACAGTAACCTGTTTTGTTGAAAAGAAAATTAATTATATAAAAGTTCGAGTCTATGATACTAAACCTATATGTAGGCCGTAACCCTTTACATGCATGTCACAAGAAGATGTAAATTATATTTAAGTAAAACTAGAACAGAACTGAAATTAAATGAATTTCTGATGTTTAGGCTGTTTCTCTTTATCAAAATATTTTTCTCTTTTCACGAAAATCAAACTGACATACAGCAATGTACATAGCGCAGTAAGCAAAAGAAAGCAATTACAAGATTAATACTGTGTTAAAACCATTTCACTCATAAACACAACTGTTGTGAACTCTTTACAGTAACAGGATGACTTGTTTTCTCGTTTGAATTGTTTTGTGTCGGGACCATTTAGAGCGTACTACTCGGTATGCATTTTCTCATTGTCGAGGGCTGAATATGGTGACATAATATGGTTGCTTTCATCTGTCATTTGGCTCTGGTGGATAGTTGTCTCGTTTGCAATCATACTCGATCTTTTTATTTTAAATTTATGCTATTCTCTGTATAGACGGTCAAACTATTTATTCTAAACATATAAAATAAACAATTATCGAAGTTTTAATTCTCCGAGGGTATAACCAGCCCAGTAGTCAGCACTACTGTGTTGACTTGTAATCATTGATATGTTCATAATTATAAATTATGAACATATCAATGATAACAAAACTTTGTTGAAATACTAGTACTAAGGCTTTTCTACCTCAGGAATAAATTACCTCGGCTGTATTTGGCAAAACCTTTAGGAATTTTAGGTCCTCAATGCTCTTCAACTTCGTACTTTATTTGGCCTTTTTAACCTTTTTGATTCGAGCGTCACTGATGAGTCTTTTATAGACGAAACGCGCGTCTGGCGTAAATATGAAATTTCAATCCTGGTATCTATGATGAGTTTATTTACAACCACTGGGTCGATGCCACTGCTGGTGGAGTTTTAATTCCTCTAGGGTTTAACCAGCCCAGTAGTCAGCACTACTGTGTTGACTTGTGTTATCATTGATATGTTCATAATTACATATTAACTGTTAACAAAACTTTGAATTTTTGAAATACTAAGGCTTTTCTACTTCAGGAATAAATTACCTTAGCTGTATTTGGCAAAACTATTAGAAATTTTTGGTCCTCAATGCTCTTCAACTTCGTACTTTATTTGGCCTTTTAACATTTTTTATTCGAGCGTCACTGAGGTATCAGGTCCGTTCGCGCCCAATACACTTTCGCACCCTACACGTTTGCACCCCATACGTTCGCCTCCTGGGTCCGTTCTCACCCTACACGTTCGCACCTAATTTTTATTCAAATTCAATGTGAATTTTTAGATATTTTTATATGTATATACCAAAATAAAATATATTTTCCTGAATAAAATTTGGGAATTATTATATGAATGTTTTTGTTTTTGTTTTTTTCATTAATTTGATGATTAATTATTCAATGTTAATTATGTACAAATGTATGATTACTGCTAATTGGTATTTATACACAGCTAAATTTGGTATTGAATGAATGAATATGAATGAATACTTTATTTGCAAGAAGCATATACATGCTATGGCAAACGAATATATATACAATATATAACAAACAAAAGACAGCAGAGAACAGTAGTTACAAAACATACAATAATATTATGACAATATATGTGATCTAATTTTCCAAGCTGCATTTAAATAAATGCATAGTTTTACTGTCAGAGATTTACAATGAGCTTGTAATAAATTATCTAACTTGTACCGATTTGGCCAAGAATAATAAAATTTAGGTAAAATTCTAATCGCACAGATCTATATGCTGGACATGATAAAACAAAATGATATTCGTCCTCTAAAACATTCATATTGCAACATATACAAATTCTATTTTCTCTTTGAGTATTTAGATAACGACCAACTTCAACATTTAATTTAAGTGTGCCGCTACGCAATTTGGTTAATATCGATACATTACAATGGAAATCTAGGTATTTTTCAATACCAAATACTAGTTTATATCGTTTATAAATACATAATTTGTTACATTCTTCTAAAGCTGTATTCCAGCTTTGTAAAAATTGATCTTTAATACGTATTTTAACACAATCAAATGATAATTTACTAGTATCTTGTGAAATCCATACATCATTAAATCCAAGGTTACATAACAAATTTTTGACGTTAGACGCCCAATTAATTTTACCATTATTTGCATCTTCGTACAAAAGTTTATAAACTTCATATACAATATGAGGTTTATTAGTTACAATATGAATCCAATATTTCAGGATTTTAAATTTTCTCAAAATATGCAATGGCAAATGCCCAAGTTCACCATATAAAAAAATTATAGGGACTTTCTTGCCAAGTTTCAAAACAAATCTACAAAATCTATTATGTATAAGCACGATGAAAACCCCATATTTCAGCCCCATAACTTAAAACGGATCCAACCATACTATCGAATAGAAAAATCTGTTGTTCAGTAGTCAGATACATTTGTTTCAATGAATTTATTAGTGAAGACAACGCTCTTGATCCTTGCTGAGATAAACGCTTTTGAGTTTGTAAAAATTTTCCATTATAGTGGAGCAACACACCGAGGTATACATAGGAGTTCACAATTTCTAATTCTCTGTCATTGTAATAAAAACGGTTTACCACAGGCCTCCATCCATTTCGAAAAACAACAACCGTTGTCTTCTCCGTGTTCACTTCTATGTTCCATTTATTACAATATAATAGTAGTTTATCAAGTAAATGCTGCAACACATTCGGCGATTTTCCAAAAAGTACAGTATCATCAGCAAATAAGATCAAATATATTAAAAATCCACTTAAAGACACAATGTCATTATCTGATTCAACGGAAATATCTTGAATAATGTCGTTAATAAAAAACAAAAACAGCAAAGGAGATAGAGGTTCCCCTTGTTTAACACCAAGAAAATTATCAAACGCATCTGACAGCACTCCTCCGGATCTTACACGAAGACGCACTGATGAATATAAAGTTTTAACAATAGATACAAATTTATTACTTGTGCCATTATTTAGCAGTTTGTATATTAAAATTCTTCTGTGTAGCTTATCAAAAGCCTTACGAAAGTCCACGAAGGCACAAAACAGCTGAAGTTTGTGTACTAATACATGTGTTATAATTCCATGCAATGTGAAAATGGCATCTACAGTTGAACGACCAGGACGAAATCCAAACTGATTGTCTATTAATTTCTGTTCGTCCTCCGACCATGAAAGCAATCGTTCTGTTAATATGCTAGTAAAAATCTTAGAAAGAATGCTTACTAATACTATTGGCCTGAAGTTGTTTGGGTCCGACAAGTCACCGCTTTTGGGTACAGGGATAACTATACATTCGGTCCAATTATCTGGATATATTCCATTGTCATACATAGAGTTGAAAAGAATTTTAAAAATAGGCGCAAAGAAAAGAGGATTCGCAGCTATCATTTCACCAATTATATCGTCACTTCCCGAACTTTTGCCTGTTTTAAGTTTCTGTATAGCTTTTTTAATTTCATCATCTGTAATTTCGGAATCAAGAATATCAATACTTATGTCACCAAAGTCGGTATTGTTTAATAAATGTAAAACTTCATCACAAAGTTCTGGAGGGTTCGATCCCAAAATCTTTTCAAAATAGTTCAACATTTCATCATTTTCAACTAAACATTTTGATCTGTTTTTCGGTTTTACAGCGGACCAAAACTTTCTAGGTTCCCTTTTGCAATATTACAAAGTTCTAGTCCTTTTCTTTTTGTAGTTAAACTGTGCATTACGTTTAGCTTTATTAAATTTGTTTCTAGTCGTAACATATGAATGTCTATTTGTGTCTGTCGGATGACGCATATAAAAATTTCTCGCAGTGTGAAATTCTATTCGAGCGTTTGAGCATTTCTCGTTAAACCATTCGTTATTTGGTCGTTTAACATATATATCGTCTCGAATTAAAATGGTGTGTCCAAAAACTTTAAATGCACTTTCGTAGATAGTTCGGGTTATCTCCTTCAATGCGTTATTAATATCAATTTCAGAAGATACATTATTCACCAAACTCAATAGGTTGTCACGGTTAGACTGTAAAATTTGAATATACTCGTCGCATCTATTGTTGTCCCATTTAATGAATTTATGAATTCGGGGAGATTTTGTTGACGAATGACAGATAAGTCTAGTTCGAAGTAAACAGGCATGTGATCAGAAAACTCGTTCATAGGTAGCACTATAAAGTCATTTATTAATCTACATTCGCTCGGGGGCACGAGTAGGTAGTCATTTACACTTCTTCCTTTGGCCGTACAGAACGTAAAATTACCATCTTTGTCATTACAAAGTCTGCCATTGGCTACAACTAAACCCGTGTTAAAACACATTTGTAACAGTTTACGGCCAAACGCATTAACGGTTTTGTCCATTGAACGTCTATCAGAAATAATAGGGTTAACAACGTGCTCAACACTTTCAACATATTTATCTAGATCATCACTGAGTAAAAAATCACTTAATTCACCTATGCGGCTATTTAAATCTCCACATACCATAACAATACCTTTATCACTATAGTTATTTACAATACTTTCAATAATGTCGTGAAAATCTATATCACATAATTGGTAATAATTAGATCTTTCATGTGGTACATAAGAAAAACAAATAAAAATATCTTTATCAGTAGCAAAGAAATTATGATCAAGTTTTAACAGAATAATACCATCATTTAATTCTTTTTCAACTACATGTATTATACCGTTACACAAAAAACTTTTACAAAATACAGCAATACCTCCTTCATTTCTAGTACCTATATTTTTATTACGAAATACACAAGAAATTCTTTCAAAACCATCTATAACTATCAAGTTATTTTCTTTTAACCAGGTCTCACTGAGAAATAAAATATTGTAATCATTAATTAAGTTCAAAAAGTCATTATCTTTGTAGACCGACGTCAATCCATGCACATTCCAACATAAACATTTTAATTTACAAAATTGTTCTCTGGGTTTGTCCTATGGCAAATATTCCTTCCCATTTACAAATATACGGTCTTTCACAAAGTAAGCCTTGATGTCCCGCTCTCGTAGGTTCTTTAGGATCGGCAGCTTTTCTTTTCTTCGTTTCTGAATATCCAAGGGTAATTGTTCTGAAATACCGAAACCTGTTTCTTTTAAATTTTTGCGCTTTTTTTCACCAAATCCCGGCTTTCAAAATTTGAAAACTTAACTAATATCGGACGAGTCTTTTCACCATGCTTTCCTAGACGATAGGCCTCAGCAATAGATAACTTTGTAGCCACATTTTCAATTTTCAGACTTTCGTAACAAAATTTGTTTATAATTTGGGTACAGTGTTCACCTTCCGATTCCGGGATATTGTAAAATATCAGGTTATTCCGCATGGACCTCATTTGGACGTCTATTAACTCGGACTTCAGTTTGATATTTTCTTTCCGAATGTCATCTAAAGTTTCTCCTAATCTATCGACAGAATGTGTTCCCTCTAATTTAATTTGCTTCGAAATATTGTCAAGTTCAGATTTAAATTTAGAAAAAACAACTTTCTGGGTATCAAAATCGTTGCTTATTAGCTGGGAGCTTCTTTCTACCTGGTCCATTCGATCGTCTATCGATTTGGCATTTTGTTCCAGTTTAATAACTTTAGAATTTATAGACGTTACTAACGAGTCAATTTGATCGAGCTTGCACAATTTAATTTCAAAGTTATCCATTTTTCGGAACAGTTCGTCAACCCAACCTGGCCTTTGATCTGGAATTTGTTGGGCAAGAGGTGATGTATGATGTACTTGGTGTATAGGAAACGACATCATACCGGGGTTAGGTGTAGAGCAAAGATGTTGACTCTGGTTCTGCATTTGGAACATCGGACTGGGGTTTTGTGAATACATTAAATTTGAATCGTTAACATAACGTGGTTGATTAAAGCTAGACATTAAATTCACATTGTCTACTGTAGAAGAAGTTTGGTTGTTTACATTTCGAAAGTCACCTGAACCATTCAAGTGTTCACTTTTGTGTTCACCTTTGTTTACGTTTGATGACTTGTTTTTATTCCTTTGTTTACTTTTCTTTTTGGACGGTTTTTTCTCAACTGATTCATCAAAAGCAGTATTATCACTTGTGTTGCTATAACTGTTACTGTTATTTGTTCTTTTGATACCTCTGCGAGGCATATTACCATAAAATTTTCACATTTTCTTTCTCTCATGAAAAACACTGCCGTCCTCCATTTGTCACATGATCTATCTATTATTGTTGTGTGTTTGAAAATCATGATTGTTGTTTCAACTTGCTTTGATGTAAATACTGCATGCATTTAGCTTGGTATGAGCAGAGACATATTACATGTCTCTGGTATGAGTAAAACATTGACGATTTTAAAAGAAAAACACGAAAGATAATTGATTTTAACAGCTTGGCCCTTTGATCTCACTTCATTTTGAAACAATGAAAAAAAATATATTACAACACTAACCAAAACATAATTTAAGATTTATTCAGCACAAAAAAAAAAAAAAAAAAAACACGTGAGAATCTCACTTTATTTTGAAACAATGAAAACATTATAATTTATAGCAATAAATAACCAAATGATAATTAAGATTTATTCAACACAAAAACAAACGTTGTCAGAATCTCACTTTATTTAGAAACAATGTTTTTTTATAGAAATACACAGTAAGGTCTAAATCACTCACCTGCTGATACGGCACCTGCTGATTTTGCACCATCAGCTGGCGATATGGCACCTTTTGGTAAATTTGATTTGCCTCCCTTTGCACAGTATCTTAAGTTTTCAGAGAATAACTAAACGAGATGTGTGCTCCCACAACCATTTTGAAATTACATATATATCCACAAATGTATTTTTCACAAAAGATTTAATATACATCTCTTTTCTTCTCATTTTAATCTAATTCAAATTGTTTTGTCAGGATTTATATGAATTAATATTTAGAAAATGTAAGTAGTTTTCATTGGCTTGGTAGTTTAAATATTATATAAACTATAAGCTAAAAAGACTAAGATATAAATTTTGTTCTAAATATATTTTATATAACTATACAAATAATGATGCCCGCCGTGTCATATGCATAATGAAGTTTTGGATGGAGTTTATACAATAGAGAATAATAGACAAAGACCACAGAATAGACACAAAAAGGTATAAAAAATAATAGGATAAAAATAGAGAATAATATGTAAACTAAAACAAAAGACTAAAATGTAAATTTCGTTCTGAAATTTTTATATAATTAGACAAATCGTGATGCCAGTCATATACATGAATGAAGGTTTGGGTAGGGTGTTGAGAGAGAATAATGGAAAACGACAACAGAATGGACTAAAATAAACAGAAAAAATGGTAAAAATAGAGAATAATGGGATGTTAAAATTTAAAGAATAGAGAATAAATAATAGGGTACTAACATATATAGAATAGAAAAAAAACTGGGTGCTAAAATACAACGAACATATAGATAGAGCAGGAGCGATTTTTTTTATTTGAATTTATTGTCCAAAAAGAATTGCTCTACGAAATAACTGTGTTCAATTTATTTTAGAATTCTTTGACTGCACTACCTAGTACTCATCCCGTTATTATGATCCCAAATTCAAAGGTTTGTCTTTCGGCCTCTTTTATTTATATTCTTTTAAACTATAATAATAATGACTAAAAAACGGTAAAATAACTAAAAAACTCTCCGTGCATGACTCTTCGAATATTCACCTGCTTAAAAAATCGCGTTTATAATATAAATTCCACTTCCGCTAACCGAAATTGAACTTAAAAACTTAGCACATTTCGTAATCACGACAATTGTGTTAAAAGAGGTAAAAAATCTGAAGCTCAGTAGATTGTTCAACAAAAACACACTTGTATACATCCACAAATATTTCCGTGTAATGAAACCAAAAATGGACTTCTGTGATTTACCTATTCCATTTGAATAATGCATCAAGACAAATTTAAAATTTAAATTTGTCAGTGAATGTCTTTAATTTTACACCCTTATTTAGTTCTACATTGAATAGAAAAGGCTTGCAATCTTCGATGTATAAAATACATTTAAGTAAAAATATATATCATCTTCAATCTCTTTTTTTTTGCAGTTTTACATCTTTCAATAAATTTGAAAATGGAAATGGGAATGTCAAAGAGACAACAACCCGATCAAAAGTGCAAAACAACCGAAGTCCACCAATGGGTCTTCAACAAAATGAGTAAATTCCGCATCAGAAGGCGTGATTCAGATGGCCCTTAACCAAAAATGTGTACTAGTTTAGTGATAATGGAGACCATATTTAATTCAAAACATACAAATAAACTAAAATTCAAAATCATACAAGACTAACAAAGGCCGGAGACTCCTGACTTGGAACAGGCGCAAAAATGCGGCGGGGTTAAACATGTTTTGTGAGATTTCAACTCTCCCCCTATACCTCTAGCCAATGTAGAAAAAACAAACACACAGCAATACATACAGTTAAACTCATTTAAAAAAAATCCGAGTCAGATGTCATAATAGGTAACAAAAGAAACTAAGCAAAATGACAATAATACATAAATTAACAAAGGGCTACTAGCAGTTACTTACATGCCAGCTCCAGACTTCAATTAAACTGATTGAAAGACTATGTCTTCATCATTTCAATCTATATTTCTAATTAATGTGCAATTATAGTCGACATTTAAAATCTATAAATAAGAAGAAAATCGAAATAAATCAAGACCAATACATTAGGGGTTATAGTTAAGTCCAAGTCACAATTTATAAAAGTAAACCATTATAGGTCAAAGTACGGTCTTCAACACGGAGCCTTGGCTCACACCGAACAACAAGCTATAAAGGGCCCCAAAATTACTATAGTGTAAAACCATTCAAACGGGAAAACCATCTAATCTACATAAAAACGAGAAACGAGAAACACTTATGAACCACAAACGACAATTACTGAACATGAGATTCCTGACTTAGGACAGGTGCAAACAATTGCAGCGGGTTTAAACGTGTTAATGGTACCAAACCTTCACCCTTAGCTGAAACAATAGTGTTACATCACAACATAGAAAGACACACTATAAAATATCAATTAAAATGGCTTAACTCAATCAAAAGACATATTAACATAAGTCTTTATAGCGAGTTAGCTAAGTCGTTTTAACGAGTTAGTTAAGGTGTTTAATCGAGTAAGCTGAGTCGGTTAAACGAGTTATCTTAGTTGTTTAAACGAGTTAGCGGTGTTGTTAAAACGAGTTAGCTAAGTCGTTACAACGAGTTGTTAAGTTATTATAACGAGTTAGATAAGCTTAGTCGTTATAACAAGTTTGCTAAGTCGTTATAACGAATTAAAATTAAAACTCTACCTTGACAGAACCGGCTTCCGTAGGCTTTCGTACTGCGACATATGTACTTTCACGGTACTACAATCTGTCGATACCTATATTCTGGCATTCTATAAGGTCATGTTAATGACGTCTTTACACTAAATCCATTGGAATTTGGATGTGACGTAATTGATATTTTAGTCTTAGATACATGAGCTTTTTATTAGTTGTTATTGGCTTTGCACTTGATGTTAGTAACTGTGAGTACTATCAGATCTGAGTGTCTTTTGTTGTTAGGGATGAGGGATGGATAAATACCCTCCCGCGTCTGGTTTGATGTTTTCTGCATTGTATCGATCTGTTGAGTTAAGTCTTTTCAACTGATTTTTCTAGATTGTTCTTATGTTGTGCTGTTACAACACTGTCCCAGGTTAGGGAGGTTGAGCTCTCACCAACATGTTTAACCCATCAAATACTCTATGTGCCTGTCCCAAGTCAGGAGTCTGTAGTTCAATGGTTGTCTTTGGTTCATGTCAGTCTTATTTGTTTTCGTAAACGGGAAGTCGAAAATGCGAAAATGCAAAGTTGAAAATGCGAAAACGCGAAGTCGAAAACACGAAAACAGAAATTTGAAAACACGAAAACGCGCAAAAGACACAAAGTCGAAAACGCGAAATGGTTTCACCTAGCGATTTTACGTTTTGCGTTTTCGCGTTTTCGTGTTTTCGACTTTGCGTTTTAGCTTTTTGCATGTTTGACTTCGCGTTTTCGCTCTTTAGAAAATGAAAAGCGAAATCACGAAAACGCGAAATGGCCTTAGCTGGCCACCATACCAATGAAACAACTCTCTACAAGAGACACAGAAACTAACAACTACTTTAGTTGTAATTTCTCGAAACAGTGCTACACACGTATCTCGTGAGAAAACAAATGCGGTTTCAATACGTTAGTTTACGCAATGGCTGCATGAGGGTGGTGGAGAGTCCTTCAATTCTGTATTCTTTAATTTTCTATGCCATTTTCTATTCTTTATCCTTTCTTTTTAATAAGGAGTGACAAAGGGACAACTATCCACGCGATTTCAAATGAATTGGACGTAAACAATCATAGGCAACCATACGGCCTTTATTCTCTATTCTTTACAATTTAGCAACTCGTTATTCTCTATTCTGTAAACCCCACCCACATCCTCATAACTTGTTCCAAAATGCCCAGCATGATATTAAGTCGCAAAATAAATCTTACCATAATCCTAAAATGTAAGTATATAAGGATCTATGGTATATAAGACAAGATAACCGGTGCATTTGCTTATAAATGGCACCTAGAACCAGATACATTTCTTTGATAGAACGAGTATATTATACATATACAGACATCTCATGCTTCCTATATTTCATTGTCCATTTTAAATAGAAAATAGTTAAAATCCGAATGTAATCTGTGTAAAAGTGCAAAGTTCTGAAATTTGATCAAAATTTACGTGAACGACTTCGCGTAACGTTACCATTGGTAAACCGAACATTTCAATATTTTCATCAAATCACGTTCCCCACTAAAAAATCATTGTTACATTTCTGTATTCTTTAATTTTTGGCCGTTTTCTCTGGTCTTTATACTTTTATCCATCATCCTCTATTCTTTATATTTTAGCTTCTAATTATTGTCTATTCTCTATTTGTTTGGTCTATTTTTCTCTATACTCTATATTTCTTTGTCCATTGTTCTCTTTTCTGTAAACCCTTGTCCACACCCTCGAATGCCTATTAATCAAATTTGTTCTGATTGATTGATTGATTGATTGTTGGTTGCTTAACGTCCAGTGGCAAATATTTCATGCATATTCAGGACGAGAACAAGTTAACAATAAATAGAATAGGTAGGTCCTGCATTAGAGGCCATCCGGGATGATGGTCGGGAAATTTGGACTGCCACTGGAAAATGAGGGTATATTGGATAGGGACAGAAATTTTGCCTTGCAACAGGCCACCTACGGACCCCTCAAAGAGTTGTTGCAAAGGTTCTTAACGTGCAAAGAGCGTGGCATTCTCTTTACACGAGGCATCGGATTTAAGGGCATACGATACAGTTTTGATCCCGTATTTACATTTTGATAAAAATTTCAATATAGACTATTTTTTACCTGATTAAAACAAATATGTAATAAAAAATATACCTTCATGTGCTACTTTTTGAGTAAAATGAGGTCGAAATTTGGTATATTTGCTCAAAATTCGGATTTGTGGCCGTATTTTCCCTTTCGAAAGAAAGACATAACTTTTTTGTTTTAAAAGATAAACACAAATTGTTTTTTGTTAAATAATTGGTAATTTCTGTATTTTATAAGTATCCTAAAAATTTATACATTTTTTGTTTAGAAATAACTCATATTTATCAAATGTTCATGAATGTAGAAAAAAACATCACTTTTTGCTGTATATTTATCAAATTTAAAAACAATTGCACTATTTACGTTTTCATGAAAATTAGCACACATAATCTTTTCGCGTAATCAAACCAAATGTCATTTTAAAAAGAGGGTCCATGAACTCGTTTTCAAGTTAAATAAGTTTGAATGATAAAGATCAGTCGAAAACTGAATCTTTACCGATAAGTCACAGTTTGACGTCGCGAAAATAACAATTTACGTTAGCAACGTCATTACCTCCCTGTAACTGTATCGTATGCCCTTAACGTCCCCATTCTGATCGGACGTGGTTGCAAACTTGATACATCCCGCACAGCCAAACGGACGCCCCACTTTGGCAAGCGTTTTACTGCCGGTCGGAAGAATACCAAGTGACCATATTTCTTTTCCCCAGTTGTGTTTTATCTCAGAACTGAATAAAGGCATGGTATTTTTGTTACCAAAAGGACACTTTGCGCGTCGACTATACCAAATAGGGCACATAAATAGACTAGTAAGTTACACATATTCAGTGTTTCTCATTAAAAGATATATAAATTTAACAAAGTTAAGCTGATACATTGTATAATGATATAAGTATAATAGTCCCAGAGTTGAGCAACTTTAATAAATAAATTGAAACAATGCATATACATGGAAATATATACATTAATCAAGTTGATCTAAACAAAAGTATGTTAATGCGTGTGGAATGCGTAATTTTTCCTTTCGGGATCAATATTCTTCCGTCAGCTGTGCCATTCATGCGTCCGTAGTTATTATCGTTAAGATCCGGATTTCGTTCATAGCTGGTCCGTTTCCCGACTCCGATAAATTTTTAATGGCGGACGAGGAAATTTACAAAAAAAATGATGTTAGGCACGCAATTTGGAAAGGAATATGACGTTTTTAATGCAATAAATGATTAACAAATTTACATCATGCAACTTTCACCACGTTCTTACGAAGTAACCGACTTATTATGCCGAAATTAAGAATGATTTCACGTACGCTCTCGAGTATCGCAGAAGTGATAAATACTGTCTTCATGAAATAACATGCAACTAACTTTAGACGATGCTTGTCGCTTTTCGATCAGCGAAAACCCCAATACCGCAATCCAATCTCGACCCTTCTTACGCTAGCGCTTAAGGGCAAATGGCGTCAAATTTTTCAGAAGAAAAGGGCATGGCGTCCGAAAGAAAGGGCATGGCGTCAGGAAAAAGGGCATGTCACCCTTGGGGGATTTGTTCTGTGATCGGTCCGAAGACATGATTTAGAGTGAACTGAGGACTATTTTATCCTACGATGCCGAGCATGTACATCAATGGGTTTTACAGAATAGAGAATAATGACCCAAAAAGTAAAGAATAGAGAAAATGAGGTGCTCAAATATAAGGAATTGAGAAAATGTGGTGCTAAAATATAAAGAATATTCTGTAAAAATAAAGAATAAGGAAAAAATGATTTAAGAAATAATTGATTAACAGAAAATAATGAAATTGTGATTTTTCTGCACATACGATTTATTTTGATAATTGACATTAAACGAGTATAGATCATTTAGTATACAATGTCGAAATGGTCGTAATCGGAGCTGTGTTATTGATCTTAGCCAAGCAATAGACTGTTTTCCTGTCCTTTGTCTTTTGGTTACACGCCATTATTCCAACAACCCATTCCGACAGCTCATTAGTCCGACAACCATTAGACATTAAACATCATAATACAATGATTATTATAAAAAATAGTGAAATACACAATACATAAAACACACAGTAATAAAGTGATAATATGAGCAATGTAGGATATTATTACAGTATGAAGCTTTAAGTGTAAAGAGGTCGGTTTTATAAAAATTTAAAAGAATTTGATATAAAATTTATTAACAGGAAATATAGTTTCTAGCTCATGTTGTAGTAGTTCTCCTCATGACAAGTGCACAGCAGCGAGGACTTTACATCAGAACAATGCAGAGGTCATCAAAGGAGGTCATTCAGAACTAGCTACAGATATGAGATTATCCCAATAGTGGTTCTCCTCATGACACATGCAGAGCAGCAAGGGGTTGACAACCCATTAGTCCGACAACCAAATTATCCGACAACCCATTACTCCGACAGTTTTACCTGTATGCGTAGGAACTATTTTGTTTTAAATATGTACTACTTTCCAGTATGTTCTTTTCTGTCCAGGCCCGATTATGTGGTGTTACATCTTACAAAGTCTATCCAAATTAGTTTTGCAAAGAATTCCGCTGAAGCCGGTGCTAGGGGCCGTCTTATTTAGTGAGCAGTGAGGTGGGAGTTTTAATTTTTTTTTACTCCGTGTTGAAGGCCTCACTGTGACTTTGAGATGAAGAACAGCAATAAAATTACAATTTGTGTATAGGGGTATATTATTCAATTATGTATGTTCGCGCCTTTTTGTATATACAGAAATCGTTTATGTATTTACAGAGTTCAAAAGACGGATATTCAGAACTGTTTCCGTATGGATAGACTTCAAATTCCGTGTATACGGAATTATGACGTAACATTTATACGCAAATACAGAGCTGTGCTGATATTTAGAGTAATTAAGAATATAATATGTGTTTCAGCCGTGTATCACGTGTTTAGCCGTACTTATCAAAAAAATATTTCTGTGACTGTATCTTACGATATTTAACTAATCTGCAATCAATTCCATATATCATGTACTGTGTTACAACTCTAGATTCTACTGACGAGAAGGTGACACTTAGCCACCGAAAGCTGAGTTATTTAGTTCAGTGTAGGTGGCCGAGTTGTCTAGAGCGATGGACATAGTGCAGGCGGCGTTGTCTCGATATCACAATAGCATGAGTTCGAATCCCGGCGAAGCAAAACAACAATTTGCTTCTGCAGGTTTGCTTTTAAAATACAGAATTTATTCAAGGGTCAATAGAGACACTTTCTATTGTGTCTATAGGAAGGGTCATATCAGCAGGTCATGTTTTAAGTAAAGAAAGGATCAATAGAGACACTTTCTATTGTGCCTATAAGAATGGTCATATCAGCAGGTCATGTTTTAAGTAAAGAAAGGGTCAATAGAGACACTTTCTATTGTGCCTATCAGAAGGGTTATATCAGCAGGTGATGTCCTAAGTAAAGAAAGGTTCAATAGAGACACTTTCTATTGTGCCTATCAGAAGGGTTATATCAGCAGGTGATGTCCTAAGTAAAGAGAGGGTCAATAGAGACACTTTCTATTGTACCTATAGGAAGGGGTCATATCAGCAGGTGATGTTTTAAGTAAAGAAAGGGTCAATAGAGACACTTTCTATTGTGTCTATTTGAAGGGGTCATATCAGAAGATGATGTTTTATGTAAAGAAAGGGTCAATAGATACACTTCCTATGATGCTTTTATGAAGGGTCATATCAGAAGGTGATGTTTTAAGTAATGAAATGGTCAATAGAGACACTTTCTATTGTGCCTATAGGAAGGGGTCATAATAGCAGGTGATGTTAAAAGTAATGAAATTGTCAAAGAGACACTTTCTATGGTGCCTATAGGAAGGGATCATATCAGCAGGTGATGATATAAGAAAAGAAAGGGTCAATAGAGACACTTTCTATGGTGCCTATAGGAAGGGGTCATATCAGCAGGTGATGTTATAAGTAAAGAAAGGGTCAATAGAGACACTTTCTATGGTGCCTATAGGAAGGGGTCATATCAGCAGGTGATGTTATAAGTAAAGAGAGAGTCAATAGAGACACTTTCTATTGTGTCTATAGGAAGGGTCGTATCAGCAGGTGATGTTTTAAGTAAAGAAAGGGTCAATAGAGACAATTTCTGTAGTGCCTTTAGGAAGGGGTCATATCAGCAGGTGATGTTATAAGTAAAGAAATGTTCGATAGATATTTTCTTTATGGTGCCTATAGGAAGGGTCATATCAGCAGGTGATGTCCTAAGTAAAGAAAGGGTCAAAGAGACACTTTCTATGGTGCCTATAGGAAGGGGTCAGATCAGCAGGCGATGTTATAAGTAAAAAAAAGGTCAATAGAGACACTTTCTATGATGCCTATAGGAAGGGGTCATATCAGCAGGTGATGTTTTAGGTAAAGAAAGGGTCAATAGAGACACTTTCTATGATGCCTTTAGGAAAAGGTCATATCAGTAGGTGATGTCATAAGTAAAGAAATGATCGATAGAAATTTTTTTATGGTGCCTATAGGAAGGGGTCATATCCGTAGGTGATATCTTAAGTAAAGAAAGGGTCAATAGAGACACTTTCTAAGATGCCTTTAGGAAGGGTCATATCAGCAGATGATGTTATAAGGAATGAAAGGGTCAATAGATACACTTTCTATGGTGCCTATAGGAAGGGGTCATATCAGCAGGTGATGTTATAAGTAAAGAAAGGGTCAATAGAGACACTTTCTATGGTGCCTATAGAAAGGGTCGTACCAGCAGGTGATGTTTTAAGTAAAGAAAGGGTCGATAGAGACAATTTCTGTTGTGCCTTTAGGAAGGGTCGTATCAGCAGGTGATGTTATAAGTAAAGAAAGGTTCGATAGATATTTTCTTTATGGTGCCAATAGGAAGGGGTCATATCAGCAGGTGATGTTATAAGTAAAGAAAGGGTCAATAGAGACACTTTCTATGGTGCCTATAGGAAGGGGTCATATCAACAGGTGATGTTATAAGTAAAGAAAGGGTCAATAGAGACACTTTCTATGGTGCCTATAGGAAGGGTCATATCAGCAGGTGATGTTATAAGTAAAGAAAGGGTCAATAGAGACACTTTCTATGATGCCTATAGGAAGGGTCATATCAGCAGGTGATGTTACAAGTAAAGAGAGGGTCAATAGAGACACTTTCTATTGTGTCTATAGGAAGGGTCGTATCAGCAGGTGTTGTTTTAAGTAAAGAAAGGGTCAATAGAGACAATTTCTGTAGTGCCTTTAGGAAGGGGTCATATCAGCAGGTGATGTTATAAGTAAAGAAATGTTCGATAGATATTTTCTTTATGGTTCCTATAGGAAGGGTCATATCAACTGGTGATGTTATAAGTAAAGAAAGGGTCAATAGAGACACTTTATATGGTGCCTTTAGGAGATTTATATCAGCAGTTTATGTTATACGTAAAGAAAGGTGACTCAGGGACAGAAAATATGATCACTTTTGTCTTTGAACCGACAGTAAAGTCCCTTATAATGTTGCTTTAGTTTTGGTCATGTTGGATGATAAATAGGCAGCCACGTCTGGTCAAAAGGAGATTTCTTATCCTTTGTCTCGTGAAGAGATAGAGTGCCAGGCTCTCTGCACGTTAAATATTCTTGAAAGAACTCCTCCTTGAAGGGTCTGTAGGTGGTCTGTTGCAAGGCTAAATTTCAATTTCTCTATCCAGTATACCCTCATTTTCCAGTTGTATTTCAAATTTTGACATTCATTTCGATTAAAGACCTTCCGTTTTATTCATTATTAAAATTGTTATCACCATTAGCATGCATGAAATATTTGACACTGGACGTAAAACAAACCACAATCAATAAATTTAATATTACTCTTAATATCAGTGTAAATTAAATATTCTTCTTCTGCTAGTGCTATGGGGTATATGTTGAATAATTGAAAATGAGTAATTGATAAAGTTAATCTTGGTACACAAGAAAAAGTTGAAGCAAATTAACACTAGTTAACTAAAGGTTCCTACAGAAGCGTATATCGGTCACGCGTTATTTAGTAATTTCGACGTTAACTTGTGTTATTTTATGAGAATTAATGCTTTATAAGATGATAATATTGGACTATTATAAAACGATTATGCCATGCTGCTTTAGTTTTCATTGGGTATTACTTTATAATATTAAAACAATTTAATTTAACTGTCGATATTATTATAATTGTTAAAAAGTCTTTATTTATTCCCGGTTATCGCCAACTAGACGCTAAAATCTCATCTTTATATTCTTATTAAGAAATATATGTAGTAATGCACAATACATTAACAAATTTTAAAAGTTATACATAGTTAAATTAGTAAAGATACGCATAGTTAGGAAGTTACGATTACTACAGAACAGAAAAACCTCAAAGATAGACACAGTGATCGGGAAGCGAAATTTAAAATTATAAAGAAATTGAAAATATATACAGAATGTGTTTTCTTCGTTAATAGATTAGTCGTGCAATCTGTGGCCACCACCTGTAAAACGGCTGGTTTGATTCCAACATAATGCACTTATTGTGAATGACTTTTTAACCTTCCGTTCCTTGCCAAACAGAGTACGGGGTACACGGGTAACTGCATGTGTATCTGTCCGTGCGTCCGTCTGTAACAACATTTTTCTCAGCAACTATTCATCACAGCAAAATACTACTCAGTTTCCTACTTCCTGTTTCCCCACCTTTTTATTTTCGTACATATGGAAGTTTTGATGGCATTTTCTCTGAAACTATTTACGGCAGAAATCTAATATTAAGTAGCAAGCTTCATGAATTTTTACCTGTCAGTTCCTTCCTACTTCTTATCTTCTAAATGAAAAGTAAAATAACAAAATTCCGAACTCAAAGGAAAATTCAGAACGGAAAGTCCTTTATAAAATGGTAAAATTAAAAGCACAAACACATCTAACGAATGGAAAACAACTGATGCCACTTTGCTATGTATGGGTTGTACTTATTGTTGAAGGCCGTACGGTGACATATAGTTAATAATTTCTGTGTCATTTGGTCTCTTCTGGAGAGTTGTCTCATTGGCAATCATACCACATCTCCTTATTTTTATATCTACTTTCCTCAATACAAATACTAATATATGGAACAAATCTCCGTGATTTTAAAAGCTCTCACGGCGAACAAAAAACGCACATAACAGTTTTAGTCTTCATTCGACTCGTATATGTCGAAGTTAAACAAATAACTGACCAAAAAAACACAACAAAACTACAAATTTTAATACGGTTGTGATTGTTTTGAAACGCTATATATGCGGAGCTTCCGGGTGACTTCGTCCCCTGCCCCCTACCAGGACTTTCAACGGCCCTGGACTAACTGGGGGCCTTAGGCAGCCCCATATCCCTCGCTCTTCAGTTTGTGATTCCACTTCATTAACAAAGGTAGCTACGCCCCGATTAAATTGTTTTAAATATTATAAGTAATACCCAATGAAAACTAAAGCAACATTATAATTAATAATGGCATAATCGTTTTATAATAGTCCAATATTATCATCTTATAAAGCATCAATTCTCATAAAATAACACAAGTTTACAATTATAATAATATCAACAGTTCAATTAAATTTGTTTAATATTATAAAGTAACACCAAAAGAAAACTAAAGCAACACTATAATTAATAACGACATATTTGTTATATAATAGTCCTATATTTTCATCTTTCAAGGCATTAATTATCGTTAAATAACACAACTTTACATCGAAATTACTAATAACGCTTGACCGATATACGCTTTCGTATGTACCTCTATCAAAATATATGTGATTAAAATAAGTAATAAAATTGTATGTATTTATACAAATTATAAAATACATTTACACCATGATTACATTGAAAGTATAAGGATACCCTACATTTATCATGATAATCATGATCATCATAAACGTAGTCAAATTTCAGAATGACTAACCCCCTTTTTTTTTACCCTGGTAAATTACTGAAATATATCGTTTTGCATTAATCATAAAATCATTGTGAAATTATATTAATTGTATGCTAATCTTCTATTAGTGGTGTCCAAACAATAATATTTTAAGAAAAAATAACCAAACAGTCATATAAGTTATTTTCCTGCTACATGTATAAGTTTAAATAATTTCATTTCACTATTTTTTAAACTTTGCAAGATTAATAAACTGTTGTTTTCCAAATAAATATATGTATTCAAGGATTTGTATAGTACGACTATACAAATCGTTGATGTATTCTTATTGTGAACTATAAAAAAGACAAAATGTTCAACAGTGTATTCAAAATTATACAAACCATTTAAATTATACTTTCCTGCGATTTTACATAATTAATTTTTAGCTGTTATTTATCTTAACTTAATTAATAAAGTAACATGACATTAATTTCAATTTTAAAAATCGGTTAATGTACAAAGGAAGCAACTTTAGTTGTTCTACATAGGGCAAAATTGGCAGGTTAATGGTGCAAAATCAGCAGGTGCCGTATCAGCAGGTGAGTGATTTAGACCCGTCTCGAAAGTAACCAAAACATGATTAAGATTTATTCAACACAAAAAATGTTGTCAGAATCTCACTTTATTTTGAAACAATGAAAAAAAATATTTACAGCAATACACTTACAAAACTCGATTACAAAATTATTAAACACAAACCCAATAAAAGGGTGCGAACGTGTAGGGTGCGAACGGACTTTGGGTGCGAATGTGTAGGGTGCGAAAGTGAAAGGGGCGAACGTGAATGGGACACATAACCCCACACCTCTGACCCCAAAAAAAAAAAAAAAAAAATTTTAACAACACCTAAAATACCTTCATTTAAAGCAAAAGGCCACTTTATTTCACAAAAAGCAAAAACACCCAAAAACAGCAAAAACTTTGCTCCCAAAAATAAAATTTTTACTTTTTATAAAAACCTTAAAACACCCCAAAAAAAACAACAAAAAATTTCAAAAACAAAAATAAAAAAGGTCGGGAGAACACACCGCGAAAAAATTCTGTGGGATTTTCTAGAAAAAAAAATTAAGTGTTTTCCTTAAAAATGGAATCGAACGAGCGGAGCGAGATACACTCAATTTCCAAAATATCCACATTGTGCTATTATATGTGGACAAACTGGGTGTGGAAAAACGGAGTTTGTTCTTGATTTATTAGAAAAAGAATATAGTGGGGTTTTTAAACATATAGTTATACTTTGTCCAACAATTCAATGGAACAAAGCATACAAAAATCGTGAATGGATTGGTGATGTTAGAAAACCAAAAACAAAAAATCTAATAATTGTTAATCCTATTGTCAAAGAAGAAGAGAAACTACAAGAACTACTAAGAATGTTTTTAAAAATATGCTACTTGTCCAACATTATATATCATTGATGATTGCAGTGCAACAAAAGAATTAACAAAGAAAAAGATATGCTGTCTGAGCTTGCATTTTCAGGAAGACACGCGGAACAATCAGTGTGGGTCATTTCACAGAGATACAACTCTGTTTTAAAAGACTTAAGAGAACAAACAAAATGGTTGTGCATGTTTTACACAAAAGATAGAGATAGTTTTGATAATTGTCTAAGAGAAAATGATGTTATTCCTACATTAGAAGAAAGACAAAGAATAAAGGAAGAACTTAAAAAAAAACATCGTAAATTAATATTAAAGACAGATCAACCTACCGATTTTTGGTTACTTGATTAGCAATTCTTAAGCAATTCTTAAGCTATTCTCAAGTTATGCTTTAGCAATTCTTTAGTAATGCTTTAGTAATTTAGCAAAATAAGCAATAAAAAAGCAATGCTATTAGAAATATTAACAAT
The DNA here is from genome assembly GCA_017311375.1 of Mytilus coruscus. Taxonomy (NCBI): domain Eukaryota; kingdom Metazoa; phylum Mollusca; class Bivalvia; order Mytilida; family Mytilidae; genus Mytilus; species Mytilus coruscus. The sequence goes on along the minus strand of JAASAO010000703.1, from coordinate 30,176 downwards.
TATAACAAATACTGCAGTATTATCATTAGTTGGTTATTTTGTATTTAGTTTTGTAAAAATTAAAAATAAATTATTTTCGTTTTTTGAAACATATAAAATGAATGCCGAAGAATTATTGAGCGAAAATATTGTTGAAAATATAAATATTGATGATGATAAACAAGAAAAAAAACGCGAGAGATTATCATCTGTTGTTGCTGGTGGAAACAGTAAACAATATTTGGGTAAAAATTACAACTGTCAGATATTGACAAAATGACACCAGAACAAATAGACAAACTATACTGTAAATATGAAGCTAGATTAGGAGCTAGTATGACTAAGACATTAGGAAACTCTTTTATAAATTTATATGTTATGGGTGTATCAAAGTATTTCAAAGTTGTCGATCCACCAAAACTAATACAAGACTTGAAGGAAGATCCTTTTCTCAATCACGGTTTAACTAACATATGTTGTGAACTGTATTATAAATATGGAATGTATCTTGCTCCTTTTACTGCAATGTTAACAACAGCAAGACATATCGAACCACTTGCTTCTATTGATTTTAAAAATAAAGATGAAAATAATGACATAAAAAATGATGAATGAAAATTCTAAACAAGAAGAAACTGGCGAGCGAAGCGAACAGGCGGAGCGAGATACACTCCAGTCCCCTTCAAAGAAATATTCAAAAACCCAAACCAAAAGACCCAAAAGAGTAGCAGCTGGTAAAAAGGTGCAGAAGCAAAAAAATGAAAGCTGAATTAAGAAAAAAAGAAGAAGAAAAATTAAAAAAAGAAAACGCAAAATTTAAAATGGCTAGTGAAAAAAGTGACTTACCACAAATAACAAAAGATTCTGATACAGAAACAGATTGTGAATCAAACCCTTCGGTTGAGAGAAACTCCGGTTCCAAAGTTGATTACAAATTTGCACTTTTTCTATAGGTATTGTTGGATTGGGATTGTTTTTATAACCAAAGTAAGAAACCAGAAAAATGATTAAAGAAATCGTGGTGGGTAAGGAAATAACAAAACCAGAAAACCAGAAAAACAAAAGAAAGAAATTGATCCTTTTGAATTTAATTGAGCGAACAAAGTGAGAATTTAAAATTTAATATATAAAATGTCAACACCAAAAGACGGAAAACAAATAGCAAATATGTTATATCATGCTGGAGTGGAAACATTGTTAACAGTTGGATATGCAGAAATAGGTAAAAGGTACTAAGGAGACCAGCACCAAAAGTAGATTTTAATGTAAATGATGTTGTAATGTTATCCATTGATATATTACTTGCAATGGCAACAAAAGATATGTTGATTAAGCAAGGTATTATACCTGCTGATATCATGAAGTAATAAACTGATTGCTTACTTATTTTTATTTTATTTTGTTTTATAAAATGGCAAGTGCTTTAGCAATGATGCTTGGTGGGGCAATAACAAATGCTTTTGCATTTTCGGGAGTAATTATTTATTTTCACATATGGGTAGTAATGCAAATGAAGAAAATAAGACATGATAAAGCTATAGAAAAATTAGAAAAAGCACAAGCAGATTGGAATAAAGAAGAATACAAAGATTAGATTTTATCAATGAACAATTACAAAAGGAACATCATGCCGAACATACTTTTGAAGATGTTGACCAAGCAATGAAACAATACTATTACATTACAAGTAAACAATTAACTCCATTATCACCCAAACCTAAACTAAGTGATTTTTATACACCATCAGAAGATCAAAAAATAGAGAAATTGCATTTGTTGTTGGTGGAATGGTTTTAACAGGTTTTGTTGTTTGGAAGTTAAAATAAGCGAGCGAAGCGATGATTACCTTGAAGAAAATGATACATTTAAATCTAAAATATTATTCCTTTGATTAAAGTTTTTAAAGAGGGTTATAAAGAAATAACAAAATAAATTAAATTTCAGGACATGGTTTTCAAAAACATATTCATAAATTTTGTCAGGTCTAATGAAAGCATCCCAACCAGGAGGAAACTTAGATAACTTTTACCTTTAAACTTTTCCATTACTTCCATTTGTTTTGATGTCAAAGGACATTCTCCATCATCTCTTAAACAACATATCTGATAATTTGATAATTTTATTTTTCCTAATATAACTCTAGCATAAGGATCATCTTTCTCGGTATAAGCTTCAATCATTTTAAAATAAAAATTTAAATTATATATTTTTAATATCCATAAGGAAAACTTCTAATTAGATTTTCATTTTCATAACATACCATTCTTTTATCAAACATATAATCATAAGCTTTAACTTGTTTAACTGTTTTAAGTTGATGATCTTTTCCTATTTTATGTTGTCATATTTTACAGTTTCATATTTTCATTTTCATCAGTAACTATTTTTATTTTTTATCTAATGTAATCTTTTCTTCAACTTCAGCATTTAATCTAAAACCTTTACAACAGCTAACTAGTTTTCTGTATCTAGTTTCATTGAATAATCTTTTGGACCAGCAGATATAAATTGTTTTATGTGATTAGCATTGTGTTTTGAAACAATTTCGTCTGTTAAATCACCTAATTTACTTCCATCATATTTTCTACTTTTTACATGCTTCAGAACCATCATCATTGTAAATACAAGAATCTGTATCCATGTATAAAACTCTTTCTTGTAGAATATCTAATAATTCGTATAATTTTAATCTAGCATGTGCTGTTGTAAATAAAGCTATATAAACATTTACACTTGGATTAGGTTTAGAATATTCTTCTTTTCTTTATATTCAGTTAATACAATATTTTCATCTAATATCATGGTACTTATATCTTTATATTTTTCACTAAATACTATTTTAGTTATATGTTCTAAAGTAAAACAATATTCTTTTTGTGTAAAATTATCTCTCATACCAAAATGTCCCCATAAATTATTTAAACATATTTTAGCTATAAATCTTAATCCCGAATTGTGTTTAACTTTGTCAATATCTAGATTATAAGCAGCATTATCTATGATATATTGAATTTTGGTTTTACATTCTTTATCGTTCTCACAATCAGGTTTACAATATTTAGGATCACATTTACATCCTGAAGCTTCTTGTTTATATTTCATAAACGTATCTACATAAAGTTTAAATATATCTGTAGATGTTTTTCAAAATGTTCTAGTTCATATATTTTTGTAATTTATAACCTTTTCTATTGCTTTATCTATTTCTATTGTAGACCAAGTTCCTACTATAACTCTTTCCTCATTAGAATGTATACATTTTCATTTTAATATTTTACATTCTTTACATCTTTTTATTTCATGTATTTTATCATGTTTATTTAAAGTAGGATCATCTATGTGTTTACATTTAAAAGATATTTTATTCATACATGTTCTACATAATCCAAAAAGTAATTTATGTGTATTATCACTAGTTAATTGTTTATAAGGTAAAACAGGGTGATACAATCCTTTAGGTGGTAATATTTTACATTTCATTATTCCGAAATAATTATTTTTATATAATCATCTACAGAAATATCTGTATATGTAATAGGATGTCCTATAGGATATTTACAATATTTATTTACTGATGGATACAGAGAACAAAATCTACATATCTACCTTTTAAATCAGAAAGATTATTGTATAATTGAATAGTTTCTGTTCTTCCTCCATAAAATGCATCTCTTTTATCAATAGGTTTTAAATGTGGATCAACTTCAGGATATTTTTGTTGATCAAACTCACATTCCCATATTGTATGAATTTTACATTTGGTTTTAGATAATCTTCAATAGTTTTAAGTCTTTCTTTAGTTTGGTCATATAACTCTTTCATAGTTTTTTATTTCTATCTTTTTACATATTTCTTTAGGACTATAACATTTTGTACATCCATGCCAATAACATCCAAAAATTCATAAACATTACGCATTTTATTTTCTCTATCATAATAATAACCATCGACTTTATAACATTTATTATTAATGAATAATTTCTTTTCACCTGCTCTTTTAGCATGTTGAATCATTATACCATATTCTAAAGAAATATACTCTAACCATTGTATTGATTTTTGTGAATGTACTTCTTTAATTGTCATCTTTTGTGAATTCCAATTGTTTCATTTGTTAACATTAATGTTTTAAATATTTTTGTACAACATTGAGCAATTGTAATATATTGAAATGGATCAATACAATTATTGGTTATATTTAAAAATAATTTTTATACAATGTACAACCTTTTGACAAAATTAAAACATCCAAAAACAATAGTAAAATATTTCTTTATAGAATTTAAATTTTTATCTTTTTGTTTCATACCATTTGTCAAATTCTTTTTATTTTTGGTAGTCATAGTATCAAAACCATAATATTTTTATCAGGATATTTACCTTTGTATTTTTGGTTTTCTGTTGTATTAAAATAATGTGGAAAGTATCCTTTGTTACCTTCAAAACCAAATGTTTTGGGAAAGCAGCTAATCCACACAATGTAAAATTTATTGAATCTATAAATCTTAAATTTATTCCTTTAATAAACATAGCTGTTAATTTTAGTCCAGAAGAAATTATGTTATGTTCAATTTTATTTTTACAATGTATCCTAAAATCGGTTGCATATCATAACCTTTTCCATAATGTGAAATAAAAGTGTAGTCTTTAAATTTGTTTCTTATGAAATATTTACAAAAGTTGTCTATTACAGAATTTGTTTCATATTTAATTTTTCTACATCACTAAAACAATCATCTATGTCTAATTCTAACAAGTTTAAATCATCAATATTGAAATCACATTTAAATACTTTTACATAGTTATTTTTAAAACAGTAAATATTTTCTAAATCGTAAGCTATACAAAATTCATTATATGTATTCCTGTTTCTTGATTTGCTTCAAAATCAAAATATATATATTTATTATTTTTACTTGTTTTGGTACTGATGGTTTCATATAACATAAGTGTTCTTCATTACTTTCCGTGTATTTTTCGTAACATATTAAACATATTTTTTCACCACATTTATGGTTTTACCTGTATATGTTTTATTACATTTTCACAAACAAGTTGTTTTCTAATAGTTGTTACTGTATTATCTTTACATGTATGTTGTTCAGTATAACCAATTAAACATAATTTACAAAATCTACTTTTGCTAAAAATCCTGTTATGTTTGTTATTGTATCAAAATGTTCATCATGATAATATAAATATATTTGTTCGTTGTATTCTTCATTACCATTATATAAAATATGTTCTGTACTATTTGATGTAAAATAATTATTCTCATATCAAGATAATTTTCAAAATTTTAAATCTTCCAAATCATTTCCTTCTTTTTATTTCTACTTCTGATTGTTCATGTAAATTTTCAGCAACTCTTTTTGTAATGGTCTACCCTCTTTAATGTGTTTTAATTGTGAGTTTGTAAAATTTTCTAACAACTTGTTTGAAGCTAAAGAAGTTACAATTGCTCTTGCTAAACATATTGTATCATTATTTTCTATTTGTATGATACTACTTTTATTTATTGCATCTAATATTTTTAAAGCTTTACCTTTTCCTCTTTTATTGGGTATAATAGTAACTTCAAAAATAACTTCTTCTAAATTTAATTCTTCAGCACTATTTAATAATCTTTCCATTTGATCCATGAATAACTTTTTAACTGTATTATATGTTCTTATAGGCCAGCTTTTATGTTTAGCAATTATGATTTCATGAATAGGTACTATTTTAATTCTTCCATTAGGGTAATCTTTTATAGAATAATCTATCATGTGATCAAAAGCATTTGTAAATGTTTCTGGTTTTCATCCTTTAGACTAATTTTATAATTAAATACATAAATACTTGCTTTATGTTTATATTTTTTGTCAAAACAAGTTTATATGAATCTCCTTGCTTGGATAAAATTTTATCCTTTTTGCCTCCATTTTTAAGAAACAATTTTAGTTATATTTAAAATGTCTAAAATAAATCTAACAAATAAATTAGCAGATGAATTACATCATAGAGTTGTAAAATCTTTTCCTAAAAGACGTGTTTATGTCAATTCAATAGATCAAACATGGGCGGTTGATTTGATAGATATGCAACAATATTCAAAACAAAATAAACACTATAAATATTTATTAGCAGCTATAGATATTTTTAGTAAAATGGTTGGTTAGTTCCATTAAAAATAAAACAGGAGTGACAGTAAGTGAAGCATTTAAAACATTATTTAAAGAAAGAAAACCAATGTATATTTGGTCGGATAAAGGATCTGAATTTTATAATCGACAAGTAAAAGAATTGTTAAAGATAATAACATAAAGTTATATTCAACTGAGAATGAGGAAAAGAGCAGCGTGGTGGAACGCTGGATAGGTACAATGAAACAACATATGTTTAAATACTTTACTGCTAATGAAACTTTTAAATATTATGATATATTGGATAAATTAGTTAAAAATTATAATAATACAGTACATTCTTCAATTAAAATGACACCTGTTAAAGCAAGTAAATTAGAAAATGAATTAACCGTGTATAAAATTTATATCCAGAAAAGAAAGAAAATTAAAAACCTAAACTCAAATTAGGTGCTAGAGTAAGAATAACAAAAAGAAAGGTAAATTTGAAAAGGGTTATACTACTCGTTGGACCAAAGAAATATTTGTAATTGAAAAGTTTTAAATACAAACCCTGTTACTTATAGAATAAAAGATTTAAAAGGCGAAGAAATTAAAGGTGGGTTTTATGATCAAGAATTACAGATGACTAAGTTTTAAATCTCTAGGTACCTGTAAATATTTACAATGATCGATTTAGTTTATTTAAAAGTCATATCCTATTGAATTAAACACTTACTTTAGAAACACTTTTATAAAACCTATATAACAAAAGAAATTTAAATGCCTCAATTGCTTAATATGTTATCAAGGCTATAAAATATCAAGTTTCTTTCAATTTTAATGAGTTATCCATTTTAAATAATAATGATCCCAAGGATCAAATGATACAGCAATGATTATTTCAATAAAATACAACACTTCACATCAATACTTTAATATTTACTAACTTATTATAACAAAGAATAACAATACACCCCATTGAGCATTTTATCACATTAATAAGAGAAGATGAGAACTAGTATTGAATTAAATGATAATTGATAATTCTCTCATTTTATTATCTTTACTCAAATAATCAATACTATGACTGAATTTTTAAATTGTAAGTGATACAATGATAGATTGAATGTAAAAATATCAACAGTTCTGTAATTGGATTATTGATTAACTCCTTAGTTGCAGTAAACACTTGCTTAGTTACACTTTTACAAAAGTAAACAACTCCTTAGTTGCAGTAAACACGTACTTAGTTTCAATAAATACTTACTTAGATACAGTAAACAACTCCTTAGTTGCAGTAAACACGTACTTAGTTTCAATAATACTTACTTAGATACAGTAAACAGCTCCTTAGTTGCAGTAAACACTATCTTAACTACCTAATTGTGACATGTTCATATTCAAAATGGAATCTGAATTGAGAAGATGTAATTTAGTTAAAGTGTCGGATGAATTAGAAAAATTAGAAACGTTGTTAGCAAAACATAATAATACGATAAATTTACAAGATACAGAAATAAACAGTACAAAAAGGAAATTGAATTGTTGACCGATAGAATAAACAAAGCTAAAGAAGATTTTGGTGATAAAAACAAAAGACGGATTTGGTTGAGATTAACAAGACAAAAGTTAGTGCAAAGACTAAACTCAAAAATTAACAACGAAAAGAACATACGAGAATGACGAAAAACTACATTGGAAATAAAAATAAGTGAATTGATTACCGAAAGGAATAATATTGCATAACTTGTTCGTCAAGACAGCAATTACTAGTAATCAACATTTTAAATCTGCCATCTTCAAAATTAATTTGTGCATCCTGGATTACAAACAGATAAACATTTATTGATTTATTTGCTCCTGCTGTTTTAGTTATTTGGATTGTTATACCTTCAGAGGCATTTTCAATTCTTCTACCTGAACCGTGTAATAAGTTATCATCTGTTGAACGTAAATCTAACCATAATGCATAATTAGTTGTGAGATATTTTTCTAATGTTGTATGAGATAAATTTAAATCTTTTGCAAGTATATTTGTTTCTTTATTTCTTTTAGAATTTAAAGCAAAGAATTTATTTATTTCATCCCATTGTTGATATGCTTTCATTCCTTGACTGTATAGCTGATTTGGAACACCTTCTATTGTCATTTCTACTTTTGTTATATTAGGATTATAATAAGTTTCAGTGCTTGTTCTTTCAGGATCTTCGAACAACATTAGAATTCCTTTCATACTTCTAGCTGGAACATTTAAATTGATATTCCACAATGTATCAGATTTGTTTTGGTTATTTTTCTATGTCTTAGTATTCTATCGTACAAAATAACCATCTTACCATCAACTTGTTGTCTTATCTGTCTTGCTAATTCTGCATCGGAAACCATATCAAATTCTAAACAAATGTTTTTAATTGTGTAACTTGCATCTATATCTGTAGATTTAATAACGTTGCTATAATTATTAAATGTAAGTTCATATTCAAGTCTATCACCAAGACCTGATTGATAAAAGGCATATGAGTTTCTAATAGTTCAAAATCAAGTGGGATACAAAATCTGTTTTTATATGCTAATGCAATTGCTTCATCACCCGTATCATTTGCTTTATCACCTACACCAACTCTGTGTTTTAACATGTTTGCTTCACCAATACCTTGGTATGCCATATTTGTTCGTTCAGATGAAGATTTCCACAAATCGGTATAACAATGATAAATATCACTATCATCAATTGACATAATTTCATTTCCACTTATACGAATTGTTGTTTTTTTAACTATTGCTCTTCCTATGTTTGGATATATGGTTGCATTGTCGTCTGTAGATGATGTGAGTTCTATCTCAAATGCTAATCTTGTTGTTCCTGGAACAATAACATCATTATTGCTTAGATTGGGGAATCTCACTAATAGCTGTTGATTTTGATCAATAGTTGAAGGATTATTAGTTATTACTACACTTTGACGAATACCTTTCACACCACGAGGTTCTCTTATTTTTCTGTAAGGATTTAATTTGTTTCCGTATGCCGACATTTTTAAGGATTAAATTTGTTATAAAAATAATTCAATTACCGCTGATACTAGAGTATTGATACATGCAGAATTATCACTCTTACTAACAAAACCTATTATATCTCCAGCCTTAACTTCAAAAGGTGTATTAAAGTTATAATAACTGTGTGTGACACTACTACCCAAACTTATTCCGTAACCATATGGCTCATTATTATTAACAGTCATCATAACGGCTATATCATCTGTGTTTGTTTTCAGACTTACTAAACCCATACCCAATATTTGTCCTGGAAAGTTCATTACATAATAACCACCATCACCAAAATTAAACATTTGATTTGTATGTATTGAACCATCAATTCCAGCATTTATACTTATTATTTTTCTGTCTGGTTTATTTTTAATATTAGTAACTATATTTTCAACATTTAAAACTCTGATGGTTAGGGCAGCGACACTCCGGCGTAAATCTTTATCCTTAGTATCCATTGTTCGAAGCTCACTCTCCATATTTAATATTTCCTTTTTATTTCCGATGTATCTACGTGTTTTTCTTTACACCAAGTATGCTCATTTTATTAAATAAATTATACAATTTCTAAAACACAATTAATTGGTAAATTATTAATTATCTTTTATTATTTTGTCTCTTATTTCTAATTTCAATTCTGTTATATCACCATTTACCAAAATCACTATATTCCGGATTCTCAAATCTTATTGTTATAATATCCCCAAACTCTTTATTTTCAACTGGAACAACAGCCAACAAAGTACTCGGCATACCATCAAGATAATTATAAGAAGTGCTAACTTGTTCCAAATGGATATACAATGATTTATGGATAGCAAAATCTACAAATTTTTTCCATAATGTAATTCATTAGGTTCAATTTACGTTCATTATTAAATCCTAACATATTTTTCAAATCTTCATTTATCCTTAACTCAATAGGAGTGTTTAATGACGCAATACCATTTGTTTCATTTACGGATAATACAATATCTTTTTTTAAATTCATCCGCTATTTGTTGGAAACTATAATAACCATCTTTAATCCTACGAAGTCTTTCTCCTGTTTGTCTTATAACTCCACCATAAACATTATACCAACCTACACTATATCTTATAGATTTTAAACCAATACGTTTATTTCCATCTCTGTTATCAATGTATTGTTGTAAGTTAATTGTCTTATCAATATTTGAAATAGTGTGGTACATTTTAATATAAAAAATGATAACAAAAGAATTTAAATATAATCCAAATGTATCATATAATCCAAGTGTTAAGTATTCTAAAAAGATATAAATCTTGTCGATCAAATAATATTTGTAAATCAAAAGAAAACTTTAAAACAGCTTTCCCCGATTTATTTCAAAATATCAAAACCCATCATTACACACCAACGAACCATGGAATACATGGATTCATTCTTCGTTTGATTGGTGGCAATGTCAGTTAAACTTTGCAGTCTGGTGTGCAAGTACAGGATGTGGTGTTTCCTACAATAACCATATACAAAACACTTCAAATCTTACTAAATCACTTTATACATTTCACTTATATTATTGCATTGCCAGAATTTTAAAAGAACTTAAATCACCTTTACCAACAGATTCTTCTTTCTGTTATTACAAAACCCATATGACAAAGCTGCATATCAAAAATTATGCAATGAATTTGATGTTTCTCCAAATACAGATTGGAGACAAAAGTAGAATCATCATCTAAAGGATTAGGAACTTTTCTGAATATTATAAACCAAGTGGTGAATACAGATATCATCATTCAGGGATGGTCCTTCTTTAATATTCATGATACAATTCGTCATACAAAAGATATAAGTATGGCTTGGACAACATTTATATTAGATAAATCAGAGGGTTTTACAAAAGCAGGTATTGAACGTATCAATGAAAGTATTAGAATGTTTGTATGGGCATTATTAGGGCACAATCTCAAACAAGGGTAGAAATATTAAAAGTAGGAACAGGATTTGATGCACAAAACAATTCTTAGCAAATGTACAAGATGTTATTAATAGTCCTATCGATTTACCCACTCAGATAAAAAATTATCAAAATGTTTTAAAATACGCAAGAAGTAAAGTTGATTATGCTTATGGACTTGGTTTATATATGTCTCCCAGTGATATGGTATTACAAATTGACACCATTGTTGGTTATAACAACAAAATTGTAATTGCAACAGAAAATCAAACACTCGGTTTAAATGATGATTTAAATAATAAAATTTTGATTTTACCGGTCTCGATCCTGTCGATTTCCAACCAAATAAACCAAAACCGATTCAACAATCTCAATCAGAACCAAAAATCAGAACCAAAAAAATCAGAACCAGTTCAAATAGAACCAGTTCAAATAGAACCAACACAAAAAAATGAATATGACGAACACGAAGATAATAAAAAAGCAATAATATTTGGAAGTATTGTATTAGGTATTACAGCACTTATTATTTATAAAATTTATTAATTTATTTTTTAAATATTCCTAGCAGCAGCATACAATAAACCAACAACCAAAACAAGCAAAGCCCATAAGTTGTTTGCAAACCAATTTACTACGTCTTTTGTTGCAGACAATAACCAAGATACAATAGAACCTATAATACCTGGTAATGCAGCTGCTAATTTTCCTGCAAGAAAAGATAATAGTTTTCCAAGATTTTTAATTGTTTTTTATCCAGTCTTGTACACCACCTTTTGATGGTGGAGGAGGAGGAGAAGGAGAAAAGTAGTTCCACCAGTAAATGTCTCAACAATAACACCAATAATCATTCCAAAAGCGGTTAAAATACTAGCTATTGTAATTCCTTGTTCTCTGAATAATGTTTTAATTCTTTCACCTAATGTTTTGTCTTCGTATAACACTTTATTTATTGTTTCTTTAATTCTGTTTACTTGACTACGTAGTTTTTCTTTATTAATATTAATTACTTCTAGTCTTGCACTTCTCTCAGATTCCAACTCTCTTATTCGACTACTTATTCTATTTATTTGAAATTCATCATTGTCTTCTTTAGCTTGTTCTAATTTAGTATTTTCTTTTGCTAAGTCTTTATTTGTTTCATTCAGTTTTGCTAATTCATTTGCAATCTCTTCTTTTACTGATGTCATTGCACTGATTATACCATCCATCTCTCTTTTTGTAATATCTGTTTGAGTTTCCATTTCTTTGTAAGATACTCCTGCTTCTACAAAGAAGTTTCTATTTCTTTCACAGATGTTTCGGTATTACTTGCTGTTTCTAATAATTCTTGTACTTCTTGTTGTGTAGATATTTCTTGTAATGGAATTTCTATATTATTGAGTTCACGAATTGGACCTTCATTTAACATTCTCTGAAACTCTGCTCTACCTTCTATTGTTCTTTCAGGAAGTTTATAATCATCTACACCTAAAACATCTCTAACAAAATTAACACCGTATTCTCTTTGAAGAGTGCTAAATTTATAAAATTGTAATACTCCTTTTGGTAATATGTTAATGCAATTTCCTACCATATTCATCTTTTACATACAACATTGTTCTTCCATTAAAATCTTCTTTGGTAAAAAATCTTTGTAATTTTGTTTGAATATAATTCATTATTTTCGTTATAAAATCTTTTATCATTTTTCGGTAATTTCTTTTCGCGAATTTTAGTGTCATTTTCTGATAAATCTCTTAATACCTCAGTTTCCTTGTCTATAGAACTTTGAAATTCTTCATCATTTCGAAAAGTAGTTTCTTTTCTTCATCATAATCATCACGATCAAATAAAGTTTCCAAACTCAACACCTCCTTCAGCCATTTTTACATCAAAATTTTTATAGTTCATACATTGGGGAGGGTCATTAACTATTGTAATTTTGTTAAAAAATTAGATATTTTCCATTTTTTTTAATTCACTTCTTACTCTAGCTTCTGTGTCTTCTATCAATTTCTTTCTTTCGCTGTCATTCAATACTGTTTGTGTTTGTTTTGTACGTATATTTTCTTTCATTTTGTTGTAATTTTCCAATTCATCCAAAACTGATTTAAATTCATTCTCACTTATCTGTCCATCAGTTAAAGATTTTGATATCAAATCTTTTATACTGTTTAATTTACATTCTGCCATTGTTTTAATTTCATAATGTTTTTTGATTTTGTTGTTAACTTGCGTCTAGCAAATTTAATTAAACCTCCTAAACTTCCACATACAATAGCTGTAATCTGTATTGGAAGCAAGATAGGAAAAGCTATTCCTATACCAGCTAAAACAACGGAAGTCGAAATTAAACTTGTATCGACACCATCAGTAACATTGACTCCGCGTTTATATTTCTTGTATAGTGATTTACGTTTATCTCTCTCATTTATTAATGTTTTTCTATTTCTGTTATTTTTGTAGTCTATAATTTTGTCCATCTTCTGTAGGTAATTCTGGATATAATGGTATATCCATTGATAAATCAGGAGCTGTAGGTTGTTTCATTTTAAAAGTAAAATTGATTTTTTCTCCAAAATCCCACAGAATTTTTCGCGGTGTGTTCTCCCGACCTTTTTTTATTTTTGTTTTTGAAATTTTTTGTTGTTTTTTTTTTGGGGTGTTTTAAGGTTTTTTATAAAAAGTAAAAATTTTATTTTGGGAGCAAAGTTTTTGCTGTTTTTGGGTGTTTTGCTTTTTGTGAAATAAAGTGGCCTTTTGCTTTAAATGAAGGTATTTTTAGGTGTTGTTAAAATTTTTTTTTTTTTTTTTTGGGGGTCAGAGGTGTGGGGTTATGTGTAATGGGTGCGAACGTGTTTTGGGCGAACGGACCCGGATTCCGTCACTGATGAGTCTTTTGTAGACGAAACGCGCATCTGGCGTAAATATAAAATTTAAATCCTGGTATCCACGATAAGTTTATTATCAATATCTTAAAATTAAATAATCTCCAGCATATACCACGAGAGAGATGTGTATTATCGGTTGATTTATTATTGTGTTGCTAAATATCAGTAGCCCCTGTCACGTATGATATCGTTAATTATCGCGAGATTTAAACTCAAACGCGCATAAGATTTCCAGGTCAGCGTTGATTAGCTTATGAAACTGGTCTATTCAATAGAACATAAATAGATTTAAACAAATTTGTGATGAAAAATTATCACTTAAATTTCTGTTTAAATTTGTCATTATTATATGCATCAATTGCTGTATTCCTGTATATTTACCTTTTCTCTTTTCTGTTTTCCTTTTTTTTTTTTACTCGCTATTTAAATAGAGACATGTGTGTCTAAGGAACAGTAATTATTTATTATTTACATAGAAAAAATCGATGCATCTTACATTTTCGGTAAAAAAATATTATTATACCGACATTTAAAATAGTTTGTATATAAAACAATTTTGTGTTAAATAATAAAATTGATATAGATAATGTTGACACTAGTTGAATTCATTGTGTAAACAGTTTAGTCTTGCTAAAATTGTAAATTATAGATTAACAGCTCAGTGAACTATTCAAACTGTGTAAAATTATAATACTGGTCACTGGTACAAAACGTGCGTTCATTGTCGAAAAAAAAGCAAATGTCAAACGAAAAATTGAAGCGTGGTTACGATTGTGTTAAGTGATTGCTGCCTGCGCGTAAAGAGTTTTTGGCTTATTCTGTGAATATATAAGAGACATTTCAACTGAAAGTCTGCAATAATGATGGCTTGGTTAAACGACCTTGACTGGTTATAAAGACCTCGCACGGTCGGCCCTGGCTTACACCCAATGGGGCTTTTAAATAATGTGTTTTACCTTAAATTATACAGACCAAAAGTTAGCATAAACATTATAAAACAAGAATAGAAATTCAACGTTTCCGCATTGCTGCTGTATTATTTTATTAACTATATTTTAGCGGTAATAACTGAAAAATAATTTGATTGACTGATTTAAATAAAATATTTCATCTAGGTGCTCTCGTTGAAGTCCGCGTGGGTACATAATCAAATAAATTTCTTTGGTCAGAACGTTTGAAAACTTTCAATCCAGGTGTTCTCATTGAAGTCCGCGTTCAAGTTTCAATTGGATACCCAATATTGAAATTTTTCAATCCGAGTTTCTCTACGAATCGATGACCACGTTAATACATAGAATTTAGAAAAAAAACAACACTTTTATTATTCTTCCCACATAACGAAACTGCCTTTTTCGCAAATCATAATTACTTTCCAGTACTGATGAACAATATTGCTACTATATATATATTAGAATAAAATACAAGCATACAAAAGCCTGTTGTATTCGTCACAAATTTATGGTCGATTTTCAGTGTACTATACTTAAACACTGTGGGAACAAATTTGCAATTCCAGAATTGGCAAATCTGACTTTGTCGGTTTACAAGATATCAAAAATATTTTTGCCCAAGTGATAGATAATCAAAAATTAAATTTCCCATATGTCCCAACATGTCACCGTTGTCACTGTTGTCACCACAGCTTATTAAAGTACATTTCCATGGAAATTTAAAATTCCATGGAATATTCGAAGTTCCATGGGAAAGTTAAAGTTCCCATCGGAAAAGTACTTTTCCCATGGAATTTTAAAGTTCCCATCGGAACTTTACAGTTCCCATGGGAAAAGAAGAATACAGAGAGTTCCATGGGAATTTAACTTTTCCGATGGGAACAGTTTATCTTCCCATGGGAACAATTTTTCTTCCCATGGGAACAATTTTCTTCCATGGGAAAATTTGTCTACCTATGGGAACAATTTTTCTTCTCATTGAAACAGATATTTTATGTATGGAACATGTTTTCCGTTTGATTGTTTTTCTCCTAGAAAAATAAAAATTTGTTGAAAATGCAGGATTTATGTTAAATTATTGCAGTATGCAGGTTTTCTACAAAATGTCAATATGGTTTCATATCTAAAGCTGCTCTCAACATGCAACTTCCATAAAACTCTGATTA
The DNA here is from genome assembly GCA_017311375.1 of Mytilus coruscus. NCBI lineage: Eukaryota > Metazoa > Mollusca > Bivalvia > Mytilida > Mytilidae > Mytilus > Mytilus coruscus. Next base: position 14,131 of record JAASAO010000703.1, on the reverse strand, counting down.
TCCAGTTAAATATGAAGCAATGGCAAGTAAGTTTTAAATAAGTTGTGCGTGTGTGTTGTGAATACAAATTTCTATTATTGAACTTATTGGAAAATAGATAATAAATGTTTAACAATTTTTCCGGTGCTTAAAATACCCCATTTAAAATATTTTTTTTGCAAAATACAAGACCCATAAAACAAAAACACTATAACCATGATAACATGCTGAGATAATATATTCATTTACAATCTGTATACACGTGCGTAATTAACGGGTTCTGGTTGAATGAACATGAATTTCGATCGATTACACACAGATGACGATCAAAAGAGTGTGGCACGTGTCGTTAAAACATTTACATGGTAATTACTAAAGATGTGATTATATAATTTGGAATTATTTTTTAATTTAAAATAACATAGCCTATTTTTATATTTCATGTCCTTTGTGGCAACTGTATCAGCACATCAAGTCCCTAGTGCGTATTATTGAGGTGGTCATTTGTGGTATTTCTACGGACGTCTTTATTTCAATATTTTGATTCCTTTCGTATTATATTTTGTATAGGCAGTCTATGTAGATGAATTACAAGAACAGAAAAAAGTAAATTGAAGTCATATTATTAGTCTCCGTTGTATTGTTTTAAAAACTTAACATTGACATGGAATAGTGATTTCTGTGACATATACATGTACATGTACCAAATGTACAAGTTTGTTACTTTGAGGTTTTTGTGTGACTTATCTTCGTTTTTGTTTTGTTTTGTTTAAACACATTTTATTTTCAAAAGTAGCATATGGGATTGAACACAAAATACATAAGATAATAACGAAAACAAAATAGAAATAGATGTAATACAAACTATAAACAAAACGAAAATGCAATATAATATTTTGAAATATGAACTGGCGTGAAAAGTAGGAATTCAGAATTTTAATTGTATTCGAAGTTCAGAATCTTTGTGTAATTCTGATATAAGATTGCACAGATTCAAAAATTGCTTTACTTTGCTGAAATGTATAAAGGTCACCGTGAACAATTGGTATAAAATATCTTTTAAAATAAAAACAATATTTCTCTTGCTTCATTGTGAAATGGGCACTCGAAAAAATTGTAAATACAATCCTCAACAGCATGGCTACAGCTGCATGCGGGATTTAGTTTAATCTTAACACAGATCTGCATGCGGGATTTAGTTTAATATTAACACAGATCTGCATTTAAGGAGCTTCGCATACTTCTGAACCATGAATGATATTAAGTTTTCTAACACCACAACTAAAGAAGAAGGGTGGCTGTTTTATATTTCAAAAGTCCATATGTCGGGGTTTAAAATTCCATTCAATAGAAGTAGATGGGAAAAAAAGATGTTTTGGTTATATCTAGTCTATGACGCGGGGTACTACATAGTTGTTACTAATTCGTAAATCATAATTTAAATTTGACCAATAATTGGGAGCATTAAATCGCAGAGATAATCAAGGGCAGTCTCTTTATGTAAAGAATAGAACACAATGAGCTTTCTTGACTTTCTTCTGTTTACTAGCAAATTTCCGGCCTATTTCGAGGTGTCAGACCACCAATTAAAATCCCATCTGTTCAACCAAATTTTCAATTTTCACAGCTTTCTAAATATTTTACCTTAAGTTTAACTTCAAAGAAACCAGGTATATCCTGAATTGTACATGTATCACCTTTCTACATGCCAATTTTCAACCCATGTTTAAAGTCTTATAAGAAAATTCTGATCTTGAAAACACAGGTACTACCAAAATAACTCCCGGTTTTCTGGAAATCTTAAATTAGTATACTATGTAGCGCATTAATCCTGAATTTTTAATGCAAACTCATAGACAAGTGAATTATGACTCAAAATGGTCTAAATATATTTCCCTTTCACCAAAAGTTTCATTTCTGCAACTTTGTTGGTTAGTTTAAGTAAACAATGACACCAAAATCACTATTTTGTGTCAGAGTAGAACTACTTTACATACGTTCTAAATTGGAGGGAGTAATTGGTGGTCTGACACCTAAACGAAATATGTAGCTTAACGACTGACATATATGCATATTCCATAACTAGTATAATAAAGGTTAAGTTTATACGATCAAATTTATTTATTTATAATGCATATTTCAAGTTTTCAACTAAATATAGGGAATTAATTGAGAGCAATTTCTTTTATGGATTCTCTCATATCCTAATTAACTAGCGGTGTTCCGTGTAAAATTGTTTCAATATTTTTTATCTGGGACTAATATACATTTATAAAATCTTTTATGTCCCAGTATTTATATAATACCTTTATTTAATTCCTTAACTTGACCATCAGCATGGCTAAGGAAATTATTGCCAGAGGTACTGTGAGGTGACACTTCCAGGTATTCAAGCGATTTCCTGTCGGGCTTAAAACTCTTATTACACGTAATGCAGGTTTACGCACCGCACCGCCTGCTGAGCAGTGTACGCGTGGACGGTAATTTGGAACTTTATTTAAAAATCATCTGCTATAATATACATCATGTGTACATTGATAAACTATATATATTACTAAACTCATACGTGTAGTCAATTTTACTACCAGTTGTTTATGAAATACAGTTCTCGTGCAATGAATGATATTTAATTCCAACCAAAGATTTGAGGAATTAACAATTTATTGAGATAGTTTCCATCAGTAAAATTTGAAAATGTAAGTTTGTACTACTTGTCAATTATAATGATTATTTCAAAAGATTTAAATATTAATTCACAAAATGAACGCACTTGCCGATCGTTGGTTTAGAAAGATAGAAAGATTCGGAACTAAAGATAGTCACAATTAAAAATATGTATTTTGAAAAAAAGACAAAAACCGCCAGAACAGATCTGATTTAAATCCAGGGTCCGTATATGCATAATGGTACTTAAGTTAGATTTGACCCGAACGGACGGATTTTCTACATGTTCTACAATAAATTTATACTACGATTGGATATTGTTTTATGCATATATGTCCAGATCTATATAGAACTTACTTTGCTTCGTCGAAAGTACGAATATAGAAAAATCACAGATTTATATTTCAACTAGAACGTTCTAGAACAGTTAAAGAAATCATTACAATTGTTAGTTATTTTGTACATGTATAACTATAATGCGAACCTTGTGAAATAGCACGTGAAATCCCAACTAAGCGTGAATTCTTTGGAAAAGCGACGGTTCTATTAATACATATTGTCAATTTCAAGTTCTGTTTCGACATGCATTGTAATATATGTCACTGGACGTTAAAATTCCATCATTAATTTCGCCTTCGTCAAATATTGCTGTTGGTTTCTTTTCTTTCTTTTTTTTATTATATATACATAAATACACCACAAGTTATTCCTATGTAATCTCATTTAGATATTTAATGCAAAGTAAATTTTAAAGATGAAAGTCGTATTAGTTCGATAATGCTTCAAACTAAATATAAACTGAGAATATATGTATAACTGCCATATTCCGAATCCCGGACATTCATTTGTGTAAATGAAGAAAAGATAACAATGATCGGTATCTGGTGAATCTACGTCTCAATCAAGCTTCATAAAGATATTACAGAATATTCAAGATTTACAACTTTTCTTGAATATGATTGCCAATGAAATAAACTATACAGGAGATTTCAAATTAGCCCAATTAATTTGTGTGTGTACTATAACAACTGAAACCGTAATTCTGCTGTAGTGCACGTCGATCGTATCTGTAACAGGAAGGCGTATGGTAACCATACTACCTTACTAAGTTCAAAGTACATAACAACCCTTTCTTTGTGCATTATACGCTCAGGAACATACATCTTACTATTTTGCATGGATTGGTAGCAAATGTTACTTTTCAACTGTAGTCCTTAACCAAAAGCGTTGTTTTTTCCATCTGACAAGCTTAATTTTGGATCAAATGATCATACAAGTACGGAGGCTAGGATTTATAATTCGGCTAGTCTTGATGACTTCGTGCAATACCCCTCCGTATTCATTATAGTTTTACATAAACATTTAAATTTTAGATCCTTCAGTTTGCATATAAATATGATATTTAAATTTCGTATGGCTTAGTACAACCTGCAAAACATTTTATTTGATGTCACCAATAGTAAACATATAAAATGAAACAATAACTTACTACTAGTATACCAATATAGACTTTTGTTGTATGATTATACAAACCGAAATCACTACTAGACGAGGGTTGACACGCTTAAATTAACAAAATTGTGTTTCAAAGAACCAATGCACCAAATTGATTTTATAGAATTTAGTTTAACATTTTAACCTGTTCAAGGAATGTATTATTGACAAGAACCATTTAAAGGAGTCATTGACCTAAAACATAACAACAATACAGGCTTATAGTACTATTTTGAAGCATTTTGAAGCATTCAAATATAATGAAACGTATGATAATTGTTACGAATAAAAGGAAAAGCAAGTCGGCCCAAAATGATTGATATTTCAAAGAAAAATGTATAGTGTGTTCATTGTAAACTTAAACAAGAATGCGTATAAATGTCTCTATTATAACAGTCACAAACCACTTCTAGAATTAAAAATCAGCGATTTACCATTCATGCAATAATATTTTGTCGAAAGTGATCGAGATGCCCTTATTAGGTAATTCAAATTCTCGGACATAATTTTTCAGAACACGTTATAGTTAATATCAGAGCCATATAATACATGTATATATCTGGGACTATAATACTAAGTATAATAGTCCCAGATTATAATATCTGTTAATATGCATCCTTCTTTTAAAGTCTTGTTTTCTTAAACACTTTAGGACCGTATACCGGGGCACTGCCGAAAATAATCTTTCAAAAGCAAATTTAAGTTTCAACCTTTAAAACTTGTATGTCAGATAATTTGACCACATGACAAGAAATTCTACAATAAACATTGGTCACGCGACAGATTCCGATGTAAGACACGTGCCGTTACAATAGCCAGTTTACGCATCAGCGCACACAGGTTTGTCGAATAGGCCAGTTGATTGGACGAAAGTTTCCGAAAACCACGCCTACCTTAAACCCTTAAACTAATACCCAATCAAACGCCTTTGACAAAACATAAATAATACATGTATAAGATTACAGAGATTAGGTTGCGTATACAATATTTGAAAAAGTTAAGACTCTTAATTCAAACTTAGAAGTATAGAATATGCCCATAATGCAAGTTTCGCAATTTTACAATAAATTTTATACATAATTTCACCTACCTAGTGAGGAAAAATACAAATTTAAAAAATTTGCAAATCAAAACTATTTCGAATTGTTCTCTATGTGTTATACGCCTGCATACGGAGTATATATCTCCCAATTGATACGATATTCCCGGGCTTGTGTTTCCTATCATGATTTCCTTGATAGAGTTGCTGCTCACAAGCTATTAATCCAAGAGTTCCAAATGGTGAAGTTGAAATCATCCTTCGTAAATTTTACGGACGCCATCACGAGTTGGTTGACCGTTATGGAATTACAGTTTCACAAATGATATCGGATATGTTCCTTATGTCGTAACTACAATACCCTTCCTTTTCACGAATGTGACTTACCGAATTAGACTATTTACCGGATTTGTAATAACATAAGCAACACGACGGGTGCCACATGTGGAGCAGGATCTGCTTACCCTTCCGGAGCACCTGAGATCACCCCAGTTTTGGTGGGGTTCGTGTTGTAGTCTTTAGTTTTCTATGTTGTGTCATCTGTACTATTATTTGTCTGTTTGTCTTTTTATTTTTGGCCATGGCGTTGTCAGTTTGTTTTCGATCTATGAGTTTGACTGTCCCTCTGGTATCTTTCGTCCCTCTTTTATAGTAGTCTCAGTCTATTCGTACAAAAATCACCAGCAATTAAAAATCAAATATTTCTTTCACCTGTATCCAATCGGAAAAATAATTCATTTTAGTCTTTGATCTAGATGCAAAGACGACAATGCTCCTTACAGTTAAAACAGTCTACTCCAAATTTCATAGCGTATGCAGAGCTTGACAGATACCCATTACTGTCCTATGTAAAGTTGCGAATGATACATTTCTAGATTATACTTCTTAATGGAAAAGAAAGTAAAATTTGTGTTGAATTATACAAACTTGTGTTTTATATTATGCTAATAACGGAATAGAAACTAAGTGGATATCATATACATGTATGAAAAATATTTTTGATAATTACGGTATGATTATGTCCAATATTATAATGCACAGTTTGTGATAAATGGGTGTCAAAATGTATTAAACAAAAACCCAAAGACCAGTTTCAACAAGAATGCTTTGCTTTTATTGCAGAATCGCATAAAACTTAATGTTATCGTATTTTAAAAAAATTAACAATTTGAAAAAATACTTTTCATTTTACCTTACTAAATTCATTTATATATTATGCAAATATAGATGTGGTAGTCACCACTTGCCGATTGAGTCTGGAAGGTGGCAGGATTTACAGAGAAAACATAATCTGCCGTCTCTGTGACACAAACAACATTGGTGACAGTACCATTACATTATGAATTGTAGAACATTTAAACTATAGAAAGAAGGAAATTTTACGGAACTACTGTTAGTCAAACCCTAATATCCTTAAAGTTGATCAACAGTTTAACTCATCAAATATTGTAATATTAGAAAAACTATGTAAAAGTTATAAATGTGAAAGTCAGTCCTCCAAGTTAATTTAATTGTATCGTTTACACATGCATGTAATAATTTTACCTTATAGTTATGTTTATGTGTGTTCTCGATAACTAGTAATTGAAGTTTTATGAGAAATAAAGTATTCGTATTCCTTTTAACCATAAATTACACGAAGACAGCCTACCGGTAAAGTACAAGTGGATATCTCATAAAGTATATATTAAATCCGCATCCGTCCTTGTAAATGCAAAACTCTGGATTCGCTTTGATATTTACCTGAGAGATCATAAAGACAAATCTAACAAGACTTTCAAAGGTGTTTGCTAAAAATGAATTGATATAAAAGATTTTGTGTAGACGAGTAACAATATTGCATTAGCATGTTTGGAAATTTGACCAAATGAATGAAATAAACTTTAAAAAAGTAAGTGCACATCTTTCTAGTGGCGAAAACCACGCATATCGAGTTACGTCGACGAAAAAGAATAAGTACATTAATAATAATTATGAAGTCATTTTCATGAAATTATAGGATTATAATTAGAAAACAATCATAAACACGATTCGTGATTCCCCATGTATATAGATTAAAACAGATTTATAATTCTTATTCTTAAATTAAATTCTGAAATACAAAGGCATGGCTCTGATACTTGACAGTTCAGCGAACACTATTACATGAAATGCACGATGCTATTGATCGAAAACAAAGGTGAGAGATTCAAATTGTAAAATCAGCCGCTGGACGGTAGAATTTCTATCAATCATTCAACGGTAATAAAGACTTTTGAGTGTAAAGTATGATAGAAATACTTTTAATTTATTGAAATTACATTTTTTATCAAATGGAATGCTTGTTAAACTGTTCCAGTCATGGTTACTAGTAACTGTCAGTCCATTGCGATATTTCATAGCTCTTTTATAAATTCTGAAAAAGAAAAAAAAGAAAAATAATGTTCCCATGGGAAAATATATCTTCCATGGGAAGAATTTTAGTTCCATGGGAAGAATAAATGTTCCCAAGGGAAAAGGTGTTCCATGGGAAGAAAAATTAGTTCCCTTGGGAACAAAATTCCTTGGAAATTTAGAATTTCCATGGGAAGAAACTATCTACTAATGTTCCCATGGAAATTGTAGTTCCGACAGGAACTTTAAAATTCCCATGGGAAAAGTACATTTTCGATGGGAACTTTAACTTTTCCCATGGAATTTTAAATTTCCATGGAAATGTACTTTTATCAGCTGTGGTGACAACAGTGACAACGGTGACATGTTGGGACATATGGGAAATTTAATTTTTGATTATCTATCACTTGGGCAAAAATATTTTGATATCTTGTAAACCGACAAAGTCAGATTTGCCAATTCTGGAATTGCAAATTTGTCCCGCATGAGTGTTTAACATTTTGATATCTTGTAAACCGACAAAGTCAGATTTGCCAATTCTGGAATTGCAAATTTGTCACGCACAGTGTTACTGTGCGGGACAAATTGCAATTCCAGAATTGGCAAATCTGACTTTATCGGTTTAGATATCAAAATATTTTTGCCCAAGTGATAGATAATCAAAAATTAAATTTCCCCATATGTCCCAACATGTCACCGTTGTCACTGTTGTCACCACAGCTGATAAAAGTACATTTCCATGGGAAATTTAAAAATTCCATGGGAAAGTTAAAGTTCCCATCGGAAAATGTACTTTTCCATGGGAATTTTAAAGTTCCTGTCGGAACTACAATTTCCCATGGGAACATTAGTAGATAGTTTCTTCCATGGGAAATTCTAAATTTCCCAAGGAATTTTTGTTCCCAAGGAACTAATTTTTCTTCCATGGAACACCTTTTCCCTTGGGAACATTTATTCTTCCATGGAACTAAAATTCTTCCCATGGGAAGATATATTTTCCATGGGAACATTATTTTTCTTTTTCTTTTTCAGAATTTATAAAGAGCTATGAAATATCGCAATGGACTGACAGTTACTAGTAACCATGACTGGAACAGTTTAACAAGCATTCCATTTGATAAAAAAATGTAATTTCAATAAATTAAAAGTATTTCTATCATACTTTACACTCAAAAGTCTTTTATTACCGTTGAATGATTGATAGAAATTCTACCGTCCAGCGGCTGATTTTACAATTTGAATCTCTCACCTTTGTTTTCGATCAATAGCATCGTGCATTTCATGTAATAGTGTTCGCTGAACTGTCAAGTATCAGAGCCATGCCTTTGTATTTCAGAATTTAATTTAAGAATAAGAATTATAAATCTGTTTTAATCTATATACATGGGAATCACGAATCGTGTTTATGATTGTTTTCTAATTATAATCCTATAATTTCATGAAAATGACTTCATAATTATTATTAATGTACTTATTCTTTTTCGTCGACGTAACTCGATATGCGTGGTTTTCGCCACTAGAAAGATGTGCACTTACTTTTTTAAAGTTTATTTCATTCATTTGGTCAAATTTCCAAACATGCTAATGCAATATTGTTACTCGTCTACACAAAAATCTTTTATATCAATTCATTTTAGCAAACACCTTTGAAAGTCTTGTTAGATTTGTCTTTATGATCTCTCAGGTAAATATCAAAGCGAATCCAGAGTTTTGCATTTACAAGGACGGATGCGGATTTAATATATACTTTATGAGATATCCACTTGTACTTTACCGGTAGGCTGTCTTCGTGTAATTTATGGTTAAAAGGAATACGAATACTTTATTTCTCATAAAACTTCAATTACTAGTTATCGAGAATACACATAAACATAACTATAAGGTAAAATTATTACATGCATGTGTAAACGATACAATTAAATTAACTTGGAGGACTGACTTTCACATTTATAACTTTACATAGTTTTTCTAATATTACAATATTTGATGAGTTAAACTGTTGATCAACTTTAAGGATATTAGGTTTGACTAACAGTAGTTCCGTAAAATTTCCTTCTTTCTATAGTTTAAATGTTCTACAATTCATAATGTAATGGTACTCGTCACCAATGTTGTTTGTGTCACAGAGACGGCAGATTATGTTTTCTCTGTAAATCCTGCCACCTTCCAGACTCAATCGGCAAGTGGTGACTACCACATCTATATTTGCATAATATATAAATGAATTTAGTAAGGTAAAATGAAAAGTATTTTTTCAAATTGTTAATTCTTTTAAAATACGATAACATTAAGTTTTATGCGATTCTGCAATAAAAGCAAAGCATTCTTGTTGAAACTGGTCTTTGGGTTTTGTTTAATACATTTTGACACCCATTTATCACAAACTGTGCATTATAATATTGGACATAATCATACCGTAATTATCAAAATATTTTTCATACATGTATATGATATCCACTTAGTTTCTATTCCGTTATTAGCATAATATAAAACACAAGTTTGTATAATTCAACACAAATTTTACTTTCTTTTCCATTAAGAAGTATACTCTAGAAATGTATCATTCGCAACTTTACATAGGACAGTAATGGGTATCTGTCAAGCTCTGCATACGCTATGAAATTTGGAGTAGACTGTTTTAACTGTAAGGAGCATTGTCGTCTTTGCATCTAGATCAAAGACTAAATGAATTATTTTCCGATTGGATACAGGTGAAAGAAATATTTGATTTTTAATTGCTGGTGATTTTTGTACGAATAGACTGAGACTACTATAAAAGAGGGACGAAAGATACCAGAGGGACAGTCAAACTCATAGATCGAAAACAAACTGACAACGCCATGGCCAAAATAAAAGACAAACAGACAAATAATAGTACAGATGACACAACATAGAAAACTAAAGACTACAACACGAACCCCACCAAAACTGGGGTGATCTCAGGTGCTCCGGAAGGGTAAGCAGATCCTGCTCCACATGTGGCACCCGTCGTGTTGCTTATGTTATTACAAATCCGGTAAATAGTCTAATTCGGTAAGTCACATTCGTGAAAAGGAAGGGTATTGTAGTTACGACATAAGGAACATATCCGATATCATTTGTGAAACTGTAATTCCATAACGGTCAACCAACTCGTGATGGCGTCCGTAAATTTACGAAGGATGATTTCAACTTCACCATTTGGAACTCTTGGATTAATAGCTTCCTTGTGAGCAGCAATCCTCTATCAAGGAAATCATGATAGGAAACACAAGCCCGGGAATATCGTATCAATTGGGATATATACTCCGTATGCAGGCGTATAACACATAGAGAACAATTCGAAATAGTTTTGATTTGCAAATTTTTAAATTTGTATTTTTCCTCACTAGGTAGGTGAAATTATGTATAAAATTTATTGTAAAATTGCGAAACTTGCATTATGGGCATATTCTATACTTCTAAGTTTGAATTAAGAGTCTTAACTTTTCAAATATTGTATACGCAACCTAATCTCTGTAATCTTATACATGTATTATTTATGTTTTTGTCAAAGGCGTTTGATTGGGTATTAGTTTAAGGGTTTAAGGTAGGCGTGGTTTTCGGAAACTTTCGTCCAATCAACTGGCCTATTCGACAAACCTGTGTGCGCTGATGCGTGTAAACTGGCTATTGTAACGGCACGTGTCTTACATCGGAATCTGTCGCGTGACCAATGTTTATTGTAGAATTTCTTGTCATGTGGTCAAATTATCTGACATACAAGTTTTAAAGGTTGAAACTTAAATTTGCTTTTGAAAGATTATTTTCGGCAGTGCCCCGGTATACGGTCCTAAAGTGTTTAAGAAAACAAGACTTTAAAAGAAGGATGCATATTAACAGATATATATAATCTGGGACTATTATACTTAGTATTATAGTCCCAGATATATACATGTATTATATGGCTCTGATATTAACTATAACGTGTTCTGAAAAAATTAAGTGTCCGAGAATTTGAATTACCTAATAAGGGCATCTCGATCACTTTCGACAAAATATTATTGCATGAATGGTAAATCGCTGATTTTAATTCTAGAAGTGGTTTGTGACTGTTATAATAGAGACATTTATACGCATTCTTGTTTAAGTTTACAATGAACACACTATACATTTTTCTTTGAAATATCAATCATTTTTGGGCCGACTTGCTTTTTCTTTTATTCGTAAAATTATCATACGTTTCATTATATTTGAATGCTTCAAAAATGCTTCAAAATAGTACTATAAGCCTGTATTGTTGTTATGTTTTAGGTCAATGACTCCTTTAAATTGTTCTTGTCAAGTAATACATTCCTTGAACAGGTTAAAATGTTAAACTAAATTCTATAAAATCAATTTGTGCATTGGTTCTTTGAAACACAATTTTGTTAATTTAAGCGTGTCAACCCTCGTCTAGTAGTGATTTCGGTTTGTATAATCATACAACAAAAGTCTATATTGGTATACTAGTAGTAAGTTATTGTTTCATTTATATGTTTACTATTGGTGACATCAAATAAAATGTTTGCAGGTTGTACTAAGCCATACGAAATTTAAATATCATATTTATATGCAAACTGAAGGATCTAAAATTTAAATGATTTATGTAAAACTATAATGAATACGGAGCGGGGTATTGCACGAAGTCATCAAGACTAGCCGAATTATAAATCCTAGCCTCCGTACTTGTATGATCATTTGATCCAAAATTAAGCTTGTCAGATGGAAAAACAACGCTTTTGGTTAAGGACTACAGTTGAAAAGTAACATTTGCTACCAATCCATGCAAAATAGTAAGATGTATGTTCCTGAGCGTATAATGCACAAAGAAAGGGTTGTTATGTACTTTGGAACTTAGTAAGGTAGTATGGTTACCATACGCCTTCCTGTTACAGATACGATCGACGTGCACTACAGCAGAATTACGGTTTCAGTTGTTATAGTACACACAAATTAATTGGGCTAATTTGAAATCTCCTGTATAGTTTATTTCATTGGCAATCATATTCAAGAAAAGTTGTAAATCTTGAATATTCTGTAATATCTTTATGAAGCTTGATTGAGACGTAGATTCACTCAGATACCGATCATTGTTATCTTTCTTCATTTACACAAATGAATGTCCGGGATTCGGAATATGGCAGTTATACATATATTCTCAGTTTATATTTAGTTTGAAGCATTATCGAACTAATACGACTTTCATCTTTAAAATTTAATTTGCATTAAATATCTAAATGAGATTACATAGGAATAACTTGTGGTGTATTTATGTATATGTAATAAAAAAGAAAGAAAAGAAACCAACAGCAATATTTGACGAAGGCGAAATTAATGATGGAATTTTAACGTCCAGTGACATATATTACAATGCATGTCGAAACAGAACTTGAAATTGACAATATGTATTAATAGAACCGTCGCTTTTCCAAAGAATTCACGCTTAGTTGGGATTTCACGTGCTATTTCACAAGGTTCGCATTATAGTTATACATGTACAAAATAACTAACAATTGTAATGATTTCTTTAACTGTTCTAGAACGTTCTAGTTGAAATATAAATCTGTGATTTTCTATATTCGTACTTTCGACGAAGCAAAGTAAGTTCTATATAGATCTGGACATATATGCATAAAACAATATCCAATCGTAGTATAAATTTATTGTAGAACATGTAGAAAAATCCGTCCGTTCGGGTCAAATCTTAACTTAAGTACCATTATGCATATACGGACCCTGGATTTAAATTTGAAAAAATAGGCAGGACAGGAGTTTTGAGTAAAAAAGGCAGGATGAGCAACTTGGTAAAAAAGGCAGGATTTTTGTGTAAAAAATCAGGATAAACAAGTAAAAAAAGGCAGGACCGAATAGAGTAAAAATAAAAGGCAGGACAGCGATTACAACTAAAAAAAGCAGGACACAATTTTTCATCCTAGCCCCCATAAAAATCAAATGGTAGCTCCCTAAATTGATGTGGAAATTTTTCCAGTATTGCTGTCATTTGAATTATACAATCCATCGTGATATGTAACTATAAGTGATTTGCTATGCGGCTATATATACATTGTATATATTAAGATTTACATAATAAAGTGTAAATATGGTCAGTTTTAGTTGATGCTGTCACATATGGTCAGTTTTGGTTGATGCTGTCAAATATGGTCAGTTTTGGTTGATGCGGACAAATAATTTTGTTATATCAGTCAGTCTGAGATATCAAAACTACTGAAATTAGTTTACGATTCAAAATTTTGAATAAAAAGAGGACATGCTGGCACTATAAACTGATGCGAGCATAATTTTGTAGTCATTGTTTTCCAATATTGCTTTCATTTATATTAAACAATCCATCCTGATATAAAAATATAAGTGATTTACTTTGCGGCTATTAAGATTTACATCATGTACATAATAAAGTGCAAATATGGTCAGTTTTGGTTGATGCGGACAAATAATTTTGTTATACCAGTCAGTCTGAGGTATGAAAACTACTGATATTTGTTTGTGATGCAATATTTTGAATAAAAGAGGACATGCTGGCACTCTAAATTGATGCAAACGAAATTAGGTAGCATTGTGTTC